>JARQWA010000111.1:0-60512 GCA_030294605.1 Ambrosiella beaveri
CCTAACCCTAACCCTAACCCTAACCCTAACCCTAACCCTAACCCTAACCCTAACCAACAGGCCCATAGTCGGTAGTAGCTTGGCGTGAGAACGTTGAATACATTGTGGACACCAATGATATCTCAGATGGCTCATTCCCGCGACTTCCTCCAGGAGCGGCCGCCAGCTCGAGGGGATGCGGTATTGCAATCCGTCAAGGACACTGAAAATCTGTGTGGTTTCCGTCTCCAACACGGCCTCGGTAATTGATGCCATTCCGGCATCGACCTCCATGGAAAGCAGAGCCTCTGGGTGGCCCACAGCCAATCCGCAACAGGCCATGTGTCATTGACATCGAGTATGGTGGTCATAACCACAAGGGTTCTTTGACTGCGGGTGGGCGTAGGTACACGTCTCAGAATATCGGATATCATTGCAAGGGCCAAGTAATGAGACAGTCATAGCCATAGCCTTAGATGTTAACTAGCTCCTATAAAACATGTCGAAAGACGTCAGCAGTGCCCCATGCCGGCCATTTGCTGCAAGAAAGCATGGCGGGCATTTACGTACGCAGTCAAAGGTCATGCCAGCCTCAAAAACCCGACGAGCACCCATCATACAGCCTTTTCCGGTCTTGGCAGAGAGAGAAGATGGTATATGTGAAAGAAGTCATTGTTGAGACTCAGGACAGAAAGATATCAAGGCACCTTGCTCAGTTGGTTGAGCCATATATCATGAGCCTCCCATGCTTCGCCCTGCAGTGGGATGAAAACCTCCTGACCACTACCATTCTCATATGTCCACTGGTGACTTTTCAAGACGGACCATATCTTATTTTTATCCAATGAAATTGTCGGTATAATCAATCGGCAATCCATTCCATCTCAGCTCAGCCCACATCTTTCAAAGATTACTTTTTCTTCCTTTACGTTTTCGACAATGTTGCTCTTCAGACATGATGCTGTCAATCTTTATGGCGGCTGGGGGGCAGTTGTTCAGTTGTTGTGGGAGTTAGTTTGTGTATGAGCTTGAACCACCAAGTCTCCGACCTGCTTTGGACACTAGTATGTTGGAATTGTCTCAGAGATGCCTACCTTGGTTATGTAATCTTGATCTTCAAACTAAGAACGACTTCTTTGATCATCATGACATGGAAAATTCACCTTTTTAATCGCAACATCACGTCAGGAAACATACAACTGAAAACGTTGGATTATGATTTGTGCTAGGTGGATAGATTTAAAAAGTTGGACTTTAGTTCTAGAACTCGTCGCTCTTTTGAAGCATCAAGATTATATCCTATAATAAACCCCTCTTTCAGCCGTTAGAAACAATCATGAAATCGGAACGCTACTAAGCTACCATCTTGTTTTGTTTCCCAGAGTCGGTTAAATGGGAGGTCTTGTTATTCTTGTTCTTTTCATCAATTGCTGAGGTTTTCCATTCAACAAAACCTTGTCATTTGCCTCCAACTGCCAAACTGTCTTGATGATAGCAGAGTCTGGCCCCAGAATTCAAGCCGCGTGCTACCAGATTGTCCCTTTCACTCATGTTTTCACGCCAAGTTCAAAGTTTGGATGAGCACAACTGGGACTCCGTTTCAAGTCTTTTTTTGTCTTTAGTCATGAGAATTACTGCGTATGGATGGCGATATATTGCAATTGTTTGCTGATCTTTGTAAAATCATCGGGATCATAGGCGAAATGCAGCATATATATTCCAACAATGAGATCGATGCGTCTCAATGTTGTCCGAACCTTGTGACATCAGCAGGGATGGTGGATTTAGTGTGACTTGTTGTTACACGAGTATTCGCTCCGGCATCGCAGTCCGTTTCACCCGTGATGATGAGGTATGAGACGAATTAAGTATCTTCTCTGGCTACTATACATGAAAAAATGGCCCTGTGTTATCACTATCAATGGCACTGTAACCAAGCTTGATGTTCTAGTTCAAGGTTTGTGTTACACAAGGCTTTTTTGTCGCTTTGCACTCGTAGGAGCCCACCATTGTCCCTTCTCTTTTGCCATTGCACCAGAGCATGGCAACCCACAACATCATTATACGTAGTTCTTGTGACGATGTAGTGCTATCCCCTTATAGCTAGCATGTATCCCTATATTATTAGGGATCAGTCCAATAGATATATGTACGTACACGTCCATTACCTGGATTGATATGAAGGTAGTTCCACATGTCAAGCTCCCTGATTCAACCTTTCCAAATGACCATTTTCATGCGTTTCACCTGGTTTTGCTGTCCATAAAACGTCAGCTCCATTCAACCTGTTTTCTATGCGGTATCTCGAAGTAATAATTCGGTAGTTAGTACGTTGCCCACCAGTTACATCCTTGATTTCAACTGCACCCGGTGCGCCAATGTACAATATCTGACTTCGATCTTTAATCACCCATAGAACTCAATGAAGCATATTGCAGCATAACAGTTACAGTGTAGGGACAGTTCTGCAGATATCACGATAACCATATACATGGTAATATTAGATAGAAATTAGACCATGTCTAGATATCTGAAATAGAGCAACGTTTGACCTCAAATTTTCCAGTCCGAACCCGGCAACATATCAGGTAGATGCAAAACAGATTATGTCTGATCAACAACAAAGGCCAGAACTCCAAGATCCCATGAGATAACAAGAGCACTAATATGGTGTTTGCGTGGCCGTCCATGCGATAGCGTGTCGGCATAGTGGGAGAGGTACATCCGTAAACCGGATGCAGAGCATATCTCAGATAACATTAATAACATAAGTTCATCTCATTTCTTGTCCGGATTTCATCAGTACCACATTCCATAACATCCATAATCCAACTTAGATGTGGACAAGGGGAAAAAGAGATTTGCTGTTTGCAACCCCTGGTTGGTCGAACTCTGACCTTTCGCTTGGAAGGCGAAAATCATAACAGTTAGACTAAGGCTGCTGCTTAGTGGGTTACAATGCCGTAAGGACTTGTCTGTAAATATGAACAATTAATCAACATGAAATCCAAATACTGGCATTGGGTTGAAGATGCGCAATTAGCTTCTCTGAAATACAATATCAAACACTTGAATCACGTTAAAATTAATTACAGAACTGAGCATTATTGTGACAGCACAGATGACTGTGTCGTGATCCTGTTGGTTTCTGTATAATGCTATGAAAACACTTGGTGAACATCTCACACTTAGTATTCAGTCACACAAAGTGTAGATCTTCTTGATATCCCTCAATATCTTTTCGTGGTCCACCTTGAGATCAGTCAGCCTACCATCGGTCAGGCCAAAGACCCAGCCATGCACGATTGGATATTTATTCGCGGCATATTGCTCTTGTACCGAAGCAACTTTGATGATACTTCTGCATTGCTCGTAAACATTGAGCTCGACTAAGCGATTGTATCTAGCAGTCTCGTCCGTGATAGCGTCAAGTTCGCTCTCATACAGGCGATAGACATCGCGAATATTGCGCAACCATGGATTGAGGACGCCAAGATTCTTGGGTGTCATGGCCGCCTTGACACCACCACAACCGTAGTGGCCACAGACGACGATATGTTTAACATGAAGATGGTTGACAGCATACTCAAGTACGCTCATGGCATTGAGATCAGTAGCAAGCACCAAGTTGGCAATATTGCGATGGATGAAAGCCTCGCCAGGTCTGAGACCACTAATGACCTCTGCCGGGATGCGCGAATCGCTACAAGATATCCACAGGTACTCTGGGTTCTGACCGGCGGCTAGTTTGTCGAAGAAAGTGGGGTCGGATGCCTTCTGCGCTTCCGCCCATTTCTCATTGTGCTTGAATATGCGGTCATGAGAGGCGTCAAGGTAGGTCAATTCTCTACCGTTCATCTTATGGATATCGGGAAGGTAATGTAGTGATGTCTTTGTTTTGATAATCTTATGACGGTTCGGTCGGAATTTGTGGTGGGTCGTTTCGAGAGCCAAGAAAAGAAGTAGTCGAGAATACTAAGATCGGATGTACGAATGAAATCTGGAAATATGATGAAGATAAAAGCTGTTGGTCTGAAACGGGACGGAGTTAACGCGTGGGTTGGTGGCTTGAAAGAAATGAGAGGTGACTTGATGTAGATGTCTAATCGGGTGTGATAGCATCAAGGATGTCATATTATATATATATGACATACGGGAACGTATTTCATTAGCACTGAAGTTGAACCGGAACGGAAAGGATTCACAGGCCTGTACCAACTTGAGTCAAAATGCAAGATGAAATTTATGTTCATTTATGTTGGGCTCGGCTTCCAGGACGGACCCCCGAAAAGCCTCTCATGGAGCTTGTTGTGGTGAAATAGTGCGCCAAAATATCAACAAGATATGTGTTAATCATGTATCAATATATCGGCTGATGGATTCGGTCCGGCTAGATGCCGAAATAAATCTTTACCCAACAATACCCCCGAACAGCAACCTCGAATGGACGATTTAGATCTTCAGATCTAATGACAGGACAGATGATCCAGATGTGAAATTAAATGCAAACAATAAGAAAGACACAGGATATAGTGCAACTAATCTGGTGAATCAATACAATGCAATCATGATATTAATATAATGGTATATCCAGGTGTATATGTGTGTATATATATTTGGGTCTTATCATTTAAGGCTAAGTCAAAATCCAGTATACAGATGCTTCTCCGCCCCATCACTGCTATGGCTACACATACTACTCATATGGAGGGGTCCTAGCGACTTGTTGTTATGGATCTATACAATAGTGGGGAATGCTGGAAAACTCCACCATTTGCTGGTCTCTCGACAGGGGTTCGACCAATCATATCCTTCATGCAGATATTGTATTCCATATTACTGTTGTTACTTACACATTGTCTGCGGATCAGTCTAGAACATCGCGGCGATAGCTCACCGTCAGTGACGACATCAACGTGAAATAGAAGTCAGACTTTGCAACTACAGACACATAATTATTCCAAAGCTGGAATCCCTGCCATATGAAACTATTTACTGCTATTTACTGTGATGTACCATATTGGACCTTAACCATTTTGTTCTGTGGTCTGGACTCCACAAGGACAAACAAACAGTTTGTCAGCACCAATGAGAAAATTGAGCTTCATCAATCTTTTGGGGAATCTCCTAAGTTGGCAATACACCGCAGTGAAGCCAAGTATGACTGGGCAATCATTCAAACATGTTCTCTACTTTTCATCGCTTAGAATATTCCCAATATTTTCGCGCAGTGACTCAAGTATTCTGTCAACTATAGGGTTTTTCTATGACTATTTGATAGATTAGGGTTATACATGCCTCTTGCTGTGGGTATATCACACGATTGAGGAAGGATTAATGATACATGCACAAGAATTAAAAGTTAAGAGACCTAGAAAGACTTAGCTTTATTTTCTACTACAATTTTTGTCCACTGGTGCAACTTCGACTCGACATTTACTATTTGCCTTTAGTGAACAAGTTAGAACTCCGTATACTGAGGCTGTTATCTGTTAACAGGACGGGAGATCGATAACCAAAGCAGTTGATGGTTGCCTCCGACATAACATCCACATTTGCTTGTCATGCTTAACGATTTACAACCTGTTCTTCCAGAAAGGAATTAAACAGCACAATAAAGGATGGTTTCATTGCAATCCCAATACAAAAATCACAATTAAAAAAAACACGTAAATGATATTCATGCATGGAACCGGAACCACTGACAATAATCCCTCTCCTCTATGGCCATTCCGAAGATGACTGACTAAACCAACTGTCCTGTAGCTACATCATAGGTAAAGACCCTCTGGTTCTCCTTCCTGCTTGGTTTTCAATACCCGTTCCCTTGCAGCACGGAAGTCAGACATCTGAACCCGCATTCTTCTCTCACGAAGTGCCATTAAGCCAGCTTCCGAGCAAATGGCCTTGATATCGGCACCAGATAAATCATCTTTCTGTGAGATAAATTCATCCAGGTCTACATCCTCGTTCAGGTTCATCTTGCTGGTATGCAATGTGAAGATCTTGCGCTTTGTGTTCGTGTCTGGATTTTCAAAAAGGATCTTCCGATCGATACGTCCAGGGCGAATCAACGCTGGATCAAGAGACTCGATTTTATTGGTAGCCATGATAACTTTGACATCACCACGATCGTCGAAGCCATCAAGCTGGTTGAGTAGTTCCAACATTGTGCGTTGGATTTCACGTTCACCACCTGAGGTCGAGTCATATCGCTTGGTACCGATGGCGTCGATCTCATCCATGAAGACGATGGATGGTGCATTTTCAGCTGCAACCTACAGACACAAGCAGTTAATATTATACACTCCTCAAAGATCGAGGACAAACTGGCTGTCAAGCACGACTGTGCCAATTGTTTGGGTGAGCTTACCTGGAATAGCTGTCTTACTAGACGAGGCCCATCGCCAAGATACTTTTGAATCAATTCACTTCCCACGATTCTCAGGAATGTGGCTGACGTCTGATTGGCAACAGCTTTGGCGAGCAAAGTCTTTCCAGTTCCCGGGGCGCCATACAAAATTACACCCTTCGGGGGTTTGATACCCATCTCCTCATACAGTTCAGGGTGCAAAAGCGGCAGTTCAACAGATTCCCTCACCTCTTGAATTTGTTGTTCAAGTCCTCCAATATCGGCATATGACTCAGTCGGAGCTTTCTCCAACTTCATGACACTCACCAGAGGATCAGTATCATCGGTCAAGACACCGACGATACTGACACTCTTGTGGTGAAGTAGAACCGATGCACCAGGCTCTAAAAGATCCTTGTCGACGAATGACATGATGCTAACATAGTATTCCGGACCTGTGGTACTACTGACAATGGCATGATCGTCGTCAATCATTTCTTCAAGGGTGCCAACACTCATGGGCGAGCCCCGCATATCATCAACACGACCACGCTCGTCGGCCAAACGGTCAGAATCCTCAGGCCCAGCACCTTCAGTTACGGCGTTGGCTTTGCGAATGCGCTCTTGGTTGGCGACGAACTCCTCTTCAAGAAGGAGGTGATCATGAGTTCGTTGCATTCGGAGCAATCTCAGCTTGCATCGGGAAGTCGGATAAATAGCAGGAAGTTTGGCAGCTGCACTAGTACCGCCAGCCTTTCTCTTCTTCCGGCCAATACGGGTGGTAGGTCTTGGGGGAGGCTCGTACTTGGGCTTGTCCTTCTACAACCGCCAGAAGTTAGTATGTGCCTTGCAATCAACTGTTTGGGAAGAGAAGAACCAATTAGACAGACTAATGTGAAAGTAAAGATCTAATATACATACCTTCTTGTCGGCGCCATCACCACCATCACCACCACTGCCCATACCAGATTGACCTTGGCCCTAACATGATGTCAGTGTATGCTACAAGTCAATGTTAAAATCGATGTTAAAGATATGTTCTTGATCTTACCATGATGTAAATTAAATGTGGAGTCCAAAAACAAGAGCTATGGGGAAATAATTAGAATGAAAATGTGGCAATTATGAAGTTAATTTTTTGTGTTGTGTATAATATCTTCAATCCGACCTTCAGTGACTTCAGTGAGCCTGATGTTACCCTTGACAACTTAGCTCAGCAGAGCTACAAGGCTCCCATTGACGCGACAGCTCCTAACAAGCTACCGGCTAGATGTGGCGCTGATTCCATACTTGCAGTAATGTGGCGCCAAAGCATCTAGCTGCATCTCCCTTGTGTATTCCATGACGCTTGTTGATGTTGAGCAAATCCATTGATTTCTTCTGTGTTCTTCAAATCCATACATAATAAAGTGACATTCGTACTTGCTACACATATCTTATCAATCTTTTTTCTATAATCATTCACCCGTAAATCTACAGATCTTTGTAGTCTCTTTAATCTACAATATCCAACGCCCACGCCCATCTCTGTCTGAGGATACTGCTTTATCATATCCATACTACAACGACCGTCGAGTTAGCTATAACTAGCCATCTTATAGTTACTATTCAATATGGCCAGTGGACGAGATCGTCGTATCATGAAAGAACTTGCTGATTTACAAAAAGATCGCAATGAATCAGGAGTTTTTGCAGAACCGTACGCATCTGAAAATCTCATGTCACTCCATGGTTTTGTTCCCGGTCCTCCAGATACTCCGTACGCTGGCGGAGTATACGAAGTTGACATCCAGATTCCACCGACCTATCCTTTCAAACCACCAAAAATCAAGTTTCTGACGAATATATGGCATCCTAATGTCAGCAGTATAACTGTAGGTCCAGGCTTGTCGTTTCCAACAAAGTCCTTGCAGTGGATTGGATAGTTAAATCGTCTCTGATATATAAATTCACTTGCCATGAGATATCCCCTGTTCTGTCATGACATACTCCCAAATTGGACTGACATTTTGAAACTCCCAGGGTGCTATTTGCCTCGATATACTTTCCACAAATTGGTCGCCTGTTCAGAACATCAAATCAGCCCTTATGTCGCTTCGACTTCTACTTGAAAACCCCAACCCACACGATCCCCAAGATGCACAAGTTGCTGCTGAGATGCTCCATACTCCAGATAAGTTTGCATGGAAGGCAAACCAATGGGCATCCCAATATGCTCAAGCGCCAACCCAACCCGAGCTTGAGCAGAAACTACAGACAAGTGCTAATTCGCACTCAGTGTCAGATGAGTAAGTTGCAATTTTCGCCTTCTTTATTTCTGGTCTACATTAACACTCTTATAGTTACAAAGGATGGAACAAATCTGTTGTTGATCGGTTTACTGCCATGGGCTTTAGTGTACGTGATGTCGTAGGGGTTTTTATGGATTTAGGGATCGATCGTCATGGTGGAGCAGCCTTTGAATTGGATGATGCATCAACAGGTGATGTTGTGGCAGCTTTGCTTGGGGAGCAATGATAAACAATGCAATATGAAACTCGAGATCAGTAATATCACCTAAATCCAGGATTGTTCTCCTCACATGGTAACACGAACATGGACCACTGGATGAAGCTAAAAACACTATTGCGAGAAAAGAAAAAACGCAGGAACACATGATGTATATACATGAAAAAGTCTAGAAATATCCTTAATTGCCAACAGGCGTCATGGCTCAAACATTAAATTCAAGGTGGGATTATGTCCAGTCAGTAGATGACCACAGGGGAATGTTGGAGAAAACCAGGTTTGATCTGGAAGATGGAGAATAAATAATGTTCTTTACATCAAAGCAAGGTAGATAGATGTGGTGCCATACACATCAGCAAATAATTTACAGAAGATCACGGCGAACAAACTCGTCGTACAAAGCCTTACCCAGACCGGCCGGCGAGGGCTCAACGATGACACCAGCAGACTCAAGGGCAGAGATCTTGGAATCAGCACCACCCTTACCACCAGAAACGATGGCACCGGCGTGACCCATGCGACGACCCGGGGGGGCGGAGATACCAGCGATGAAGGAGACGACAGGCTTGCCACCGTTAACAGTGTTGTTGGCCTTCAGGAACTCGGCAGCCTCTTCTTCAGCGGAACCACCGATCTCACCGATCATGATGATACCGTCGGTCTCCTTGTCCTCGAGGAAGACCTTCAAGCAATCAATGAAGTTGGTACCAGAGAAGGGGTCACCACCAATACCAACAACGAGAGATTGCCCGAGACCCGTCTGGGTAGTTTGGTTGACAGCCTCATAGGTCAGGGTACCGGAACGAGAGACGACACCGATGCGACCACGCTTGTGAATAAAGCCAGGCATAATACCAATCTTGCACTGACCAGGGGCGATGATACCGGGGCAGTTGGGCCCGACAAGACGAGTCTTAGTCTGAGTCTTGAGCATGTCGGTGATGCGGACCATGTCTACACGGGATTATTTGTATTAGCAGGTATTTTATGACACCAATGAGTGCAGGCGTGATATTTCGTGATGGCATGACTTACCATGCTGGGGAATGCCCTCGGTAATGCAGACAACGAGAGGGACCTCAGCGTTCAATGCCTCCTCGATACCGGCGGCAGCAACAGAAGGACTACATATAGAAGGCTAGATTAGTATCAAAACAAATAAACATGGCTTCAACTTGATATTGACAGTATGTAGTGAAGATTAACCGATGCATAAATGTTCAACAGGACCAGACAAGTGTCTGACCAATGTAGTAATTCCAACCGCCGCTGCAATTGTAGCCGCAGTTCAAGTGATCAATTAAGGCGACCAACTATAGTAGGTAGTGGCGCCTGATTGAAAGGAAACATAAAAAGTTGCGACGAGTTTACTTACGGAACGAAGATAGCAGTGGCAGTAGCACCAGTCTCCTTCACACCCTCAGCAACGGTGGCGAAGACAGGAAGACCAAGGTGGGTTGACCCGGCCTTCTTCGGATTGGTGCCACCTACGACCTTGGTGCCTGAACAGGGAAGGATGGTTAGTTGAACACCGTTATAAATTTTGGCGCAGTAACATGGAAATTCAGTCCAGTGGTTGTAAGCCAGAGATCATGGTTACATGGCTCTCTGTCAGCCACCAAAAAAAAAATTAATTTCGCAGATAAAACCGCCATGTTATTCGTGGGGTTGGCCCGAAACACTCGTTCAAATGACACCGGTGATATGGAACATGGTCGGAAGGATTCTCAGAGGTCCGGCCGAGGACGTGAGGTTGTCCAAGGATATTCGTACCGTACTCAATAGCTTGGCCCGCATGGAAACTGTAGGCGACGAGGACATGCTGTCAGTTATGTACATAAAAAACGAGTATTGCAGGCTGTGTGCCAGTAGACCGGAGAAGGTTGAGACATCGAGTGTGATCCATAAGCTCTATTCTGCTAGAAAGCCGAGAATAAAACAATATTATGGTATCAAAGTTTGCCGTATAAGACCTGAGGTACCCCGATATAGCAGCCGAATGGTGCATTCTTGAATGATTGAGATCTCGGAACAGCGGCACGGATTGAAAGCAGGGCTTGACGGGTTGGATCTCGATGCTCCCCTATCTCGATGATTGATGAATAACAGAGAAGGAGCACTCACGTTCCCTGCTTGCCGGTAAAGCCCTGGAACAGAACCTTAGTGTCAGAGTTGATGCGAAGATTCTTGACGGTCTCAGCATAGGGAGAGACAGCGGAGCTGTAGTTGCGGGTGGCCTGACGCAGGACCGAACCCACGGGGCGCATCTGTCTGAGGGAGGACATGTTGAATTAGGTTGATCAACTTAATGAGAACGAGAAGCCAAATGGTCAAGAAAAAAAAAGTGATTGAAATCGACAGAAATCTGGTGACTGTAACTCTGGAGAAGAAAGGGGAGAAAAGAAGAAAAAAAGGAAGAAGAGAAGGAAGCAAGAGGTTTTAGAAGGGAGGATGGTCACAACAGAAGAAGCACATCCAAGAAGGAGACGAAGAAGCGGAGAAATAAGGTGAAGGAATGTCTGAGAAAAGCCAAGTAAGGAAAGGCACCCATTGCTTGTGCTTCGACCAAAGAAGCCATGCCAACCGTGGGTTTCTAGTCAGGGACAACGAATTATAGATGAATATTTCCATGACTAGATATACCTAGTTCGGATTTTCATGGCTTACGTTAACAACAAATAGTGTGGAATTTACGCATTAAAGTACATAGTCAATTCTTCCGGTGCCTATTGGTAACAACACGGTTTTTGTGTATGCAAAAGATAGCTATTGGAGTTAATCACCATTGGTGTACGAGCGTATGGCGGCTACGCCTTCCCAGACAGGATTTGCTCTAGTAGTGCGAAACCCACAATCCCTTCCTTCAATGGAGACAAAAAAAAATATAGAAAATATGCGTAACCCATTTGACCCCGCGACATTTTTCTGAAAAGCGGTCAAGCGGTAACATGCTGGGACTGCTACCTTGTCTACATATTTTGCCCAGCAATTCCGAGTCTGTCCGCCTCTGGCGCATGCAGCCATTGACCCGGAAACATAAAATTCTACAGCCAGCCCTGGAAAATACCTGGTTTTTTTTTGTCCAAATATCCAAAAGGCCACAACATTTTAAATGTTATATCCACGACGTGAATCGCAACTTGACGAGTGTTATAACCGAAGTAGACGCGACACAATAATTTCATGGGCACCAAAATACCGGGCTCCAACCGAATTTCTCCATTTATCGGGGAGATTCGGTACCTCAGCGCAGCTGTGGTGAAGGGAGCCGAGATGTTCCTAGGCCCGAGATGGGCTAAAGGATCGGCCACACGGGTCTTTGTTGAAAGCTGCGGCTCAATTGGCAGTCTTCCAACGCCACACTTATGTTGACGCCACAAACACTTTAATTTTGAGTTCTTATCGATAAGGAACATGACCCCGCCAAATTAGCTAACTATACAGTTAATGATATTGCTTGTAGAAAAGTCAATTAGTCAGTATATGCTTGATCGACTGTGTATCATAAGTGCAAGTAATTAGCCAACATCAACATAACTCCCAAGACGGCCGCGATTTGGTATCCATCTGCATCAGTAGTTGGGCAATCTTTACTTTTGGAATCTTGAACCATGACGAAGACTACCAACTCCCGCATCCAAGCGTCTCGACTTGCACCCGAGAATGAAAGGTTTCTCCGGTGCTGTGCTGATATTACATCGGCTCTGATTGAAGATTATGAGGCATCTCATCGGTTACAAGTCGGTGAACCACGTCGGGACATTAATCTGAATGGATTAAGGACCAACCTGGCAAAAAAGCACAAGCTGCACAACATCCCTCCTTTAACGGCAATCATAGCCGCAATTCCTGAGCACTACAAGAAATATATTCTTCCCAAGCTCATTGCCAAACCCATAAGTCAGTGGAACCTTGGTCTATATTACATCTACATACGATTTATGTTTTGACAGAGAGCCATGTTGAATTAACATACCATACAAAAACAGGAACATCTTCGGGAATAGCTGTTGTAGCTGTGATGTGCAAGCCGCATCGTTGTCCCCACATCGCATACACTGGCAATATCTGTGTATACTGTCCTGGCGGTCCTGATTCCGATTTTGAATATAGTACACAATCGTACACTGGGTATGAACCGACTTCCATGCGCGCTATCCGCGCTCGTTATGACCCATTTGAGCAAGCTCGTGGTCGTGTTGACCAGTTGAAATCTCTTGGACACAGTGTCGACAAGGTGGAATATATCATCATGGGAGGAACTTTCATGTCGCTGCCACCAACCTATCGCGAAGATTTCATCTCTCAACTATACAATGCCCTGAGTGGTTATCAAACAAAAAACGTCGATGAGGCCGTTGAGGCTGGGGAGATGAGCAATGTTAAATGTGTTGGAATCACCATTGAAACACGTCCAGATTATTGTCTGCAGCCGCATCTTTCGGACATGCTTCGGTATGGATGCACACGTCTCGAGATCGGCGTACAATCTCTGTATGAGGACGTTGCACGAGACACCAACCGTGGGCATACTGTTGCGGCCGTGGCAGAGACCTTTTGCCTAGCCAAAGATGCTGGATACAAAGTTGTCTCTCACATGATGCCCGATCTCCCGAATGTCGATATGGAACGTGACCTGTGGCAATTTGAAGAGTATTTCGCCAACCCAGCGTTTCGCACTGATGGTCTGAAAATCTACCCTACCCTTGTCATCCGTGGAACCGGGCTCTACGAACTGTGGCGGACTGGACGGTATCAGAATTACACCCCTAATGGACTGATTGATCTGATTGCTCGGATCATGGCTTTGGTACCCCCATGGACCCGAATCTATCGTGTCCAGAGAGACATACCGATGCCCCTCGTCACCTCAGGCGTTGAAAATGGCAATCTTCGAGAGCTGGCGTTGGCTCGAATGAAAGATTTTGGCACTACATGCCGGGATGTGCGGACTCGTGAAGTCGGAATCAACGAAGTCAAGAACAAGATCCGGCCGAATCAGATTGAGCTGGTACGCCGCGACTACTATGCAAACGGAGGGTGGGAAACATTCATTGCATACGAAGACCCTCACCAAGACATCCTAGTAGCTCTCCTGCGATTACGACGGTGTACCAAAAAGTACACATTCAGAAAAGAACTTGTGACGCAGCCAACGTCGCTAGTTAGAGAGCTTCATGTTTATGGCACCGCCATCCCGGTTCATGCACGTGACCCAACAAAATTCCAACATCAGGGCTTTGGTACTCTGTTAATGGAAGAAGCGGAAAGAATTGCCAGAGACGAACACAGAAGTCACAAGATCAGCGTCATCTCAGGTGTCGGAGTCAGAAATTACTACGCAAAATTAGGATATCGGCTCGATGGTCCCTATATGAGTAAGATCATCAGTCCTGACGATGCGGAGGGATGGGATTCGGATTGAAGTACAAGCAAGTCAAGACAGGTTCACAAAAAGATGAATAATGTATGTCTGACACAAAGCTGGTGATAAGATCTATGTATTACCACAACAGTCCGGCTCAAGAGGCCGACTACTATGGAGAAATATGGCAAGTCTACTCAAAAATGCTACTGCGTTAGAACCCATCATGGGCTACAACACGTTATTCCAGAGTGACCTTCAGAGGTACCGGATGAATTAACAAGAACTCCTACGTAAACATTCTTGACCATAACACCAACCCAACTATGATAGCCCAGCCGCCAAGGTGTTGTGATGGCGATAGGTCTAGTGAAGTAGAATAGTTCGAGGGCAACACCCCGGTGACGTATAATAAACAGTAAGGTTTAAATACAAGCGTGATATCTTCACTAAACGCAAATATAGAAATGTAATAAAAATGTAATAAAAAGAAAACAAACGATCAACCCAGCACCATACTTTAGGGGTTGCCGAAGGGAACATATGTCGCTTAGAAAATGATAAGGCCACCAATGGTGGTGCCAACGAGGAGCGAGAAGCCCACGGTAACACCCGTGGCACCGCTAGTGCTCTTGCTGCCAGAAGATGACTTGCTGGAGCTAGATGAGGTAGAGGCAGGGGAGGACTGGGCTGCCGCATCGTTGACGGTCTTGGCAGCAGACAACTTAGACTTGCAATCATCCGAAGTAGACGAAGGCTTAAGAGTCTGGGCCTTACCATCAAAGTCGCAGGCATCGGAAGCCTGGTTCTGAGCTTGGTAGTAAGCATCAAGGACATAGGCCAACTTCTGCTTAGGGGAGCACATAGAGAAAGCACCATAAACACCAGTCTGGGGGTCAGTGTTGATTCCGACACAGGAGTCAGGCGAGTTACCGCAGATGTAGCCAAAGACATCGCCATAGTCCTTCTCCTCGAGGCTATCAGCAGGACCGCAGCTCAGCGACGCCTCCATACACTCACAGGTAGAGTTGTCCGGCGTAGGGGGCAAGATCTCGGCGGCCTTCCAGTTATCACTAATAGCGGGACAGGCAGCCGGTGAATTGGAGGGGCTGTACGAGTCAGAGGAAACACCAGTTGGGGAAGCGGCGTTGACAACCTTCGCAAGAGCTTCGAAGTTGTCCATAGGCGAAGCCTTGCCATCCTTGACCTCGACAAGACCATAGTCGTTAGCTTCCTGGAAGTACATGTAGACGATACCGCCGGAGAAGACATCGGTCATTTCAGACTCATACAAAGCGGTAGTCTCTTCCCAGATACGACCATCCGCACCGCCGACTTCGTTGCAACCGTACTCGGCGAAAAACACGGGCACAGAGTAGTTCTTGAAGAATTCAATCTGTTTGTCGTATCCAGATTTCTGCAGAGAAGATTTGCCGCACCACGAGTAAATGTTGTAGCCCCAGAAATCGATAGCGTCAGAGGGTTCACCACAGTTGAAATAGTGGGCGATGTCGGAGCGGACATTGGGGTCGTCATTGGCGGCATACCCGACGTAAGTCTTGTAACCCTTTTCGGCAATGTAAGCCTTGGCGTCACGGACAGCGGCTTTGACGAAGGCAGAAGCACCAGTGTTGTTCTTATCATTCGTGACCTCGTTGCCAGCAAAGAAACCGATGACGTTGTCATACTTAGAAAGCTCATCGACAACGGCATAGTAACGGGACGCAATCTCCGTATTCCACAAAGGCTCTTCTCGGTTGATGGACAAAGAGGGCTCCGACAAGTCGGACACAACATAAATACCAGCATCAGACAAGGCCTTCATGCAGGCAGTGTGATCCTTGGTGGGGTCTATAGCGTAAGTACGAATGGTGTTGGTACCAGCCTTGGCCATGATTTCGATATCACGAGTGCAGCTGGTCTCATCGGCCAGAGGGTCGGTGTACTTGGTAGTAGTTGAAGTGGAACCGGCAGCACCAACTTCCTGTTGGTAGGCGATCCCCTTCATGAAGAATTGGGTACCGTTCTCGTAGAAAAACTTGGAGCCCTGTCATTGAATATGTCAATATGATTCGTAAACTGAGATGAAGCGAGATAAAGATCATACCTTGATGGTAATACGGTCCAGGGCAATGGCTTCGCCAGCCAGGACGAGGCCAGCAGTCAGAGAAGACTTGATAGACACATGCATATTGACGTGCGTATGTGTGTAATAAATGGTATTATGAGGGTTCAAAATTTCAACGCAACAAGTGGGAACCACGATAACTTATATGGTCTCAAGAAGCCTGGGGCAGATTGTGAAGGTGAAGATGGCGGCCAAAGCAGAATCTCAAGGAGTGTACGAAGATCAAACGAATGGCTAAACAGAGCTAACGAAACGCAAGAGTTAAGGTGAAAAGTTGATAGATGAAATGAAGTTTACAAAAGAGTGGCAGATGACAAAAGTCAAATCAATGGAAGCACCACACCTGAATGGAAACTCAAGATTGGCGATGAGAGATGGTAGAAGTTGCAGCAGACTGCAGATGGGGCTGGAGCGAACTTCAAATAGGGGACTTACAACGTGCTGAGATATTAAATGGGAAATTATCTTGTACTTGATTCTCGCGACACCTCCTATATTGAGCAGTAGACCAAGTCCTTGGCATATCCACCATTATTAGAAGGAATGCACTGCCTTCCCGATTCAAACAGACCATTTGGTAGGGCCACAACCTCCATTGTCAAAATTATATGCGGCTATTCAGCCACCATGAATGAATGCTTGAGATGCCGATACAGGATCTACTTATACTAGACACCATTGATCTGGCGATCAACATATACCATGCATAGCCTCCCTCAAGAAAGAAAAAAAAAAATGGACTGGATGTTTCAAATCACAACTTTAGCTTCAGATCACTACTATATATTGCATCATGCCCTTCGTTTCTCTATTTTTCTGTGGACGATAATCTCATATCTACACATACACACACACAATTTTTATTTTTTATTTTTATTTTTATTTTTATTTTTTTAAGGAAGAAAAGTTGCTCTATAAACACCATATCAAACACATCACATCCCATTTCTTGTAATATGGACCAATTAAACAAGAAGGATCTATTTTAATGTGGTCTGCATAGTTACTTCTCCAGGATTTCACCCCTGACATTGAAATCACCTCCTGCATGTTTATGCTTCTCTTTAGAGAAAGGTGGCTATGCTGTCAAAAAGGAACAGGTACAAGTCAAGTCTCCTGGAAAGCAAATTAAATGCCTTCTTTGGATGCAACATCGCGTCGCGTAGAGGACCAAATGTCTTCTGATTTTTATATTTATCTACTTGCATTGAAGTCAACTATCATTTGAACTCAACATTTATGTTGAATGAAAAATATGGCCTTCCATGGAAGCATATGTTTAGATGTTTGGAACCTACAAAGCATGGATACTTGTTTAAACACATGTAGTTTCTCCTCTCAGGAATATCATGAGTTTAACCTTGAATACCTGACAGGCAAACTTTGTCAAGCTAGGGTGGAAGGGATAATAGAAGAAGCTGTGTATCAATCATTTTGACTATATTACCTGGTCAAATCAGGAACTTAATCATGAAGTAACAAAAATTAAAGTTTTGACGGGATGAAAGCTTAACCTAACAACCATTAATGATAATTAACCTCATGACAGCTTCACATGGACAAAATGAAATTCAGACAATATAGTAAATCACTCTTACATGCAACTTTTATCAGGAACTGAACAACATCTTACGACTAATGAGAAAAACTATCGCCTTCTTTTCCTTTGGCCTAAGCTGCATTTTCAAAATGATCATTAAAATTCTGACATGTACAAACTTGACAGACTTGGTGGTGATTATGTGTTTAGGTAATATCCAGATTCTTTTTTTTTTCTGTTAATCGCTTTAGTGAACAGGATCAAACCTGAAAGTTCATGTGTACACCACTGTGCAACCTGAGCCTTTAACAATACTCAACATTGCAACAATCAGATGTCTGAAAATCATGGTGTTGGTGTCATAACCCTAGTGATGACATTCAATATATGGACTGCAAAGGAGCCGGTTGTCGTAGTACCCACGAACGCCAGATTAACCCTTCAATCTTCAATTTCTTATATTCAGCATGTCATTATGTCATTATTCTTTATGATACAATAGTCGCTATGTATATACTACGAAGCGTACATTTTATTTCAGCTGGTAGAGTGGAAATTCTGAGATAGTTGCACTAGAAAGGGTTAGGGTAAATACTGCCACATGAAGGATGAGGTCCACTTAAATCTCGTTTGAGGAGTAGGTGGCGCTCATGGATACATGGATGGATGTGTAATAACCTGCGTTTGGTTATAGTGTGAGGAGGGGTTATGGTCTGACTCATGGTGACATCGTCATGGGAATGTTAAGGTTTTACATCGACACTGAAGCTTTTGTGTAAAAGGCCACAAAATCCTTGTCCATAATTTGGTTATGAGGAGTTTGACGTGGTGATAATTTTTCATCTTTTTCATTTGAGACCCCGACTTTGACCATAACCCGACCAGAATATACACCTTGAGTATCAGCACAGATTCTGGAGTTTAGTCGTACTCGAATCATGAGCATCAACTTTCCGAAGACTGAGGAAGAGGTCCTCAAATTGTGGAAGGACATTGATGCCTTTCATACACAACTGAAGTTGACCGAGGATGGTCCCCGTTTTACATTCTATGATGGTCCGCCCTTTGGTATGTAGCACCATAACAAATGCTTGAATATGCTTTGCCCATGAATTGAATTACTAATATGCATTGATTTAATGTAGCTACTGGTATGTCCACTCAACTTGCATTCGCACATTCTGGCTCAAATTCATATCAGTGATCGAACCATGATTCGACCACAGTTCTATATGACATGCGACGTTGCGTCTTGGTCATGTTCATCTAATAGAACAGCGGAACATGTCATCTACCCAGCCACTATACATTATCGAATGACTAACTTCTTCCAGGCCTCCCTCATTATGGCCATCTTCTTGCATCTACCATCAAAGACATCATTCCTCGTTACTGGTCCATGAAAGGCTATCATGTCGAACGTCGCTTTGGATGGGATACTCACGGCCTTCCCATTGAATACGAAATTGACAAAAAACTTGGTATTTCTGGGCGTGCTGCCGTGGAAGACCTCGGGATCGAAAAGTACAATGCTGAGTGCCGTTCCATTGTCATGACTTACGCCAGCGAATGGCGTCAAACTATCGATCGCCTTGGTCGGTGGATTGATTTTGACAATGACTACAAGGTATGAAACTCCATCCTCTCTCTCAGAAGATGTAATTACTAGAGTTGATTCAGTGCTAACAGTCCTAACTCTAGACCATGGATGTCAAGTTTATGGAATCTTGCTGGTGGGTGTTCAAGCGGCTCTTTGACCAGGGGGATGTCTACCGGGCTTACCAGATTATGCCCTACTCCACTGCCCTTTGTACCCCCTTATCCCAGATGGAGGCCAAATCTAATGAAAAGGAAACCCAAGACCCCGCAATTTTGGTGTCCTTCCCCATTCTTGGCCCACCTGACTATGCCGATGTTTCCCTTCTTATTTACACGACTACGCCATGGACACTCCCGTCCAACCTGCTCGTTGCAGTCCACCCGGACTACGAGTACCGAATCTTGCTCGACGAGACGACTGGGAAAAAGTATTTGACTATGGAATCTGGTGTTTCCATGCTGTACAAGAATCCCAAAAAGGCAAAATACAAGTTCTTGGAAAAGAAATTCCGCGGCAAGGACATTATTGGCTGGAAGTACGAACCGCTTTTCCCTTATTTCAAAGATTCTTTTGCGGATTGCTTTCAAGTTATTGGCGCTGATTATGTCGAAGAAAACGAAGGTACTGGCCTGGTCCATCAATCCCCAGCCTTCGGTCAGGAAGATTATGATGCCGCGGTCGCCGCTGGTTTTATCACACCCTCTCGCCTACCGCCCTGTCCTGTCGACGAGAAGGGTTGTTTTACAGATGAAATCCCTGAGTACAAGGGAATTCATGTCAAGGTCGCCGATAAACTGATTCTCAAAGACTTGCGTCCCACAGGTCGTCTGGTAGTTGAAAGCAACGTCACCCACGTTGACAAATTCTGCTGGCGTTCTGATACTCAGCTTATCCGTCGGGCTGTTTCGTCGTGGTTTATCCGTGTGACTGATAGTGTTCCCCAGATGCTCGGCAGCCTGGAGAAGACCAACTGGGTTCCGTCTGTCGTTAAGGAAAAGCGGTTTGCCAACTGGGTTGCTAACGCTCATGACTGGAATGTTTCCCGTAATAGATACTGGGGTACGCCTATCCCATTATGGGTCAGCGAAGACTACGAAGAAGTTGTCTGTGTTGGCAGTATCCAGGAGCTCAAGGAACTGTCCGGCTACGAAGGGGAAATCACTGACATCCATCGCGACGAGGTTGACGGCATTACCATACCTTCCAAGAAGGGAAAAGGTGTTCTGCGTCGCATCGATGAGATTTTTGACTGTTGGTTTGAGTCGGGATCTATGCCTTATGCCAGCAATCACTACCCCTTCCAGCACCAAGATGAGTTTGACGGTCCGCGCTTCCCTGCCGATTTCATTGCCGAAGGCCTGGATCAAACTCGTGGCTGGTTCTATACATTGTCCGTTTTGGGGAATAAGCTCTTTGGCAAGTCTCCCTTCCAGAACTGCATTGTGAATGGCATTGTACTTGCCGAGGATGGGAAGAAGATGTCAAAGCGTCTGAAAAACTACCCAGACCCCCGTCATGTCCTGGACTCTTATGGCTCGGACGCCCTACGTCTCTATCTTATCAACTCCCCTGTCGTTCGTGCCGAGTCGATTCGCTTCAAGGAAGCTGGTGTCAAAGACATCATCACTCGTGTTCTGCTCCCCATGTGGAACTCTTACCGATTTTTCAGTGAACAGGCAGCTCTGTTCCAAAAAAATCATGACAAAGGTTTTGAGGCTCATCTTACCATTAAACCTGATGAGATTACCAATGTCATGGACCGTTGGGTCCTGGCTGATTGTCAGTCTCTCCTTCGCTTCATGGAGAAGGAGATGCGGGCTTACCGTCTCTACACTGTCGTTCCTCGTCTTCTCGGCATGATTGACAACCTTACCAATTGGTACATCCGTTTCAACCGGAAGCGTCTCAAGGGTGCCTTGGGGATCGTTGATACCAAGGCTGCTCTCAACACCTTGTACCAGGTATTGTTTACCCTTGTTCGTGCCATGGCTCCCTTCACCCCTTTCTTGACCGATCATATTTACGACCTCCTTAAGACTTTCCTCTCTGCGGATGATTTAGCTTCATTCAAGGACCACCGGTCAGTCCATTTTATTGGCATTCCCGATGCCCAAGAAGCGCTATTTGACGAGGTCATTGAAAGGAAGGTCAAAGCCATGCAGACTGTTATTCAGCTGGCCCGCACCTCCAGAGAACGTTGCAATCTTGCTCTCAAAACCCCTCTTGCAACTTTGGTTGTCATTGCTGATAAGCAAATCTTGGCTGATATCAAGTCTTTGTCTTCATATGTCAAGGAAGAGCTCAACATCCGTGATGTGATCCTTACCAGTGATGCTGACAAATATAATGTTAAGCTTGAAGCTAAGGTCGACTGGCCTACTCTGGGCAAGAAACTCAAGAAGAATGTTCAGGTTGTTCGTAAGGACTTGCCTGGTCTCACCCAGGAACAGTTGAAGAAGTATCAAGCAGAGGGGAACATCACTGTGGGCGGGATTGAGCTGGACGGCAATGATCTAGTTATTGTTCGTGTCATGGCTACCGCCAAGGAAGAAAGCATCTGGGAGGCTGGTTTCGCTGATGACATGGTTGTTCTCATTGATCGAACTGTCCGTCCGGAATTGGCCGAGGAGGGTTTGGCTAGAGATGTTATTTCTCGTATTCAAAAGTTGCGCAAGAAGGCTGGCTTGGCCAGTACAGATGATGTCCGTATGGAATACAAGGTTATCAAGAAGGCTGAAGGTGTCGATTTCAAGACAGTGACGCAGAACCAGAAGGATGCTTTTGTCGCTGTCTTGAGGGGTGAACTGGTTGAAGAGGGCGAGGGACATGAAGTAATTGCGGAAGAGGAGAATATCATTGGTGAGCTTTGTGTCCTACTGAAGTTGAGCAAGCTGTAAGGGTACCAAGGATGTATTGCGTAAAGGAGCACAAAAAGAATCGAACAACAGAAAGGAATAAATTGAAAACTTTGCAGCATTTCAGGTTGTGCCATCTGGAATCAGTGCCCATGAGTATTTACGTATAGGGCTCAGAGTCTTAGGGTATGCTGCTCTCTGATCCCGTGACATGTATGTATGTTGTACTCGATTTGCTTTTTTGGACATATACTTGCTATTTTAGGAAAGAAACTCTGGCGTCATGATCAATGTGGATTCATAAGTGGGGTTGGGCACATACAAGGCGTCAGAATGAGGACTTTGTAAACAAAAATCCTTGCTCCAAAAGGCTTCACATTTTTGTTCTTGTGAGGTATCTGAAGTATCTCTGCTGCATCCACGTTCTGGATGATTGGGTCTTAGATATGTCCGACGCCAGCAGCTTTTGGAACTCAATAATTTACTGTCCACATCGATACTTTAATTGACTATCTCATCACTATATATTCTCAATATACACAGAAGAATAGGATAGTGATAGTGTCCATCTCCAGATTGCATAGGACCTCAATAGCAGCACGCCACCATAGATGACATTGCCCACTATTGCGTAAGTCCAGCTGATATTGTTTCCTGATGAAGACGACCTAGAGCTGACTGCTTTTCTTTGTTTCATGTAGATGAGTCACTGTTTTCTAATTGATTGACCCCATCGTCATGTCCGAGAACGAGGAACCAGTACTGTCTCGCTTCTTCTGCGGACCTCAACTGTTCGGGCCTAAACAGGGCCCCAAAAACGCGAAATCAAGCCATCAGAATTCTAAGCGCAAAGCTGGACCCGATGAGCCACAGGAAGATTGTCGATATCTCGCTCCCGCCATTTCTTTGTCTACTTTAACCATTGTCCGACCCAGCAGTAGCAGGCGGGAATTTGTTAGTCCTACCGAGGCTTTACGTCTTATCAACATTCGCAATGCTTTGATTCGATATGGAATTGATGTCCCGACCGGAGTGACAGCCAAGCAGCTACAGACCTTTGTAGTCTTGATGCAGTGCGATCAAAAGAAGGCAGCGGCGTTGCACGTATATGGAATCGCCAAAGACTCGGCGTCTAGTCTTGAGCTGTGCAGAAAAAACAACAACTTTATGCAGTTCAACCTCCGGCTCATATCACGGGTTAGCAAAAAACTGGAGAATTTTGGCCTCAGTGAGCTGGTCACCAAGGCGTGGGAGAACTTGGTGTTCACAAACACCAAGTACTTCTCTGCCTTGAATGCTACCAACTTCTTGTTGACATGGGCCCTTCATGAAATTGCTTCTGCCAATTACAACATATGTGCAGCAATGAAGTATACGGAACAAGCCACACACTATCTCAACCTGGCTCGGAATCTAGGCTACCAGGCCAAAGAGTGGAACAGGTTGATGTGGCCAGACTTTCGCGCGACTGATTAGTTCAAAGTCAAGCACAAGCGGCCAAAGTCAACTACGTCATGGGTTCACTCTCGGGATGCCCATGAATGGGTCCTGGCGATGGTATGGGATCATTGTCATTTAAGTGTTCTTTACCAAGAGCAGGTCAAGACTGCTGAGCACATGGCACTCGGCATCATGTGGGCGACTAAAATCCAGACGGGCAAATTCAGAGATGATCTTCTCGGTGATGCCGAGAAATTGACACTGATTGGGGGCGAATATATTGAAGAATCAGCCCAGAGCCGAGAGAATGTCACCGGGAGTCGCTTGATGGATGGCTTGATGATTTGTCTGACAGAGCAGTTCCCGGAAATCTACGGCTGTCTCACGCCCGAGGAACAGCGCATTCTCGATGAAGTCGACATGTCGAAACTTGAGCAGCTCTTTGCAAAATATACCGCTACGACACCATATCATTCACTTGACGGTACGTTGCTATCAGATTCTCTCAAGCCATTCTGTAGACTGGGTGACCAGGCACTAGCTGAAACCAACCTAGATGTTCTTGCACCCACACCGCCACTAATATTACAGTCTCACGAACTGACTTGCCAAGGTTTACCACCACATGTGGAATCTAGATCTCCTTCCGTGATGCCCGACGTTGACCTTTCTTCCCAAGCCGTGTTGCAGAAATTTCATGACACCGTTCATTTGTCGGAGTTGAAGACTGCGGGAGCTGTCGCAACACTGCCTGAACCAGACGAGGGGATACAGCAGCTAGCAGCTGGCTGTTATTTCATGGACGGAAGTATTATGTGCACCAGACTGGGTACTAATAGACAAGATACTGGAGAGCTGCGCCTTGCTATCGGAACCCTGCTGCATCTCATGTTTAGGTTGATGGAGCAACACCGATGTACAGTACTCGGGAAGCTGAATTCTAGAAAATTGCGGGCTCTGACCCGAGTGCTCCCGGATACATTAACCCAAGTCAATATATCTACTCGTGAGATCTCACAACGCATCTCATTGATTGGGGCAATGACCCGGGATGCCAGATCTTATCGTGTTACCAAATCAAAAAATCATACTAGGTAGATGATGCAGATTTTGCCATCTCAAAGCACGATATTTGCGGAACGTTGGGAATAAGAATATCTATTTAAGATGCGAATGGACGTTTTGCCATGTATGTACACATGATGTACCTTGGATGAGAGGTCTTTAGTGAGAGAGAAAGAGAGATTGAATTTATGGAGGATTTAACGATTATATTGGCCTGATATCACAAAGTTCGATAATGTGTCTGTGAAAAAGTGTCTACCAAACCGGAACTTTACTACTGTAGTATGCGGCAACGTCATACTGTGGATCATGCGGAAAGATTTGACCAAATTCACGCTTGATCTGCTCTTGTGCATCGTCAATCAACGACTGAAGCTGATTTATGGCTGGATCCAAGCCGATCTGGGAGACCCGAAGAATATCAATCACAGCATTGACCAATCGCGGGGTATCCAGGATTCTGTGGACATTCTTCATAGCCATGACTATACCGATGATGACAATCAAAGTTCCGTCTTCTAAGGCCTTATCGCGCAGCGTGTCATTCAGCCCAAAGTAAAAACACTCTAACAATTCCGCTTCTTTTCCTGTTCTCCTTGCTGCAGAAACTTGTGCATTATCCAGTTCACATTTTCAAGCCGGCAGCTCACATTGTATACTGCACACATGGAGCTTCCGTAGTCATGGCGATAGAAGTGGCCACATGACATAGAGTCTCGCTCGAGATAGTCGAGTACGCCGAGCTGTTTATGGATGTGATACAAAAATATAAACACCCTGTTGCCCGCATCCCATTCCATGAGACGCCGGCGATATCATGGAGGAGCGTCGGGAGTGGAGTCAAACCAGTGTTGGGGAGCAGTGAATGCCCTATAGATGGGGACCAAGATCAGACCTGCCTGGAAGCCCATGATCTGTGGAAGTTTGACGCGACATCGGTCTATGATGTCCGCCAGGCGTGATACATGGCAGATCAACTGCCTGTTCGGAAATGATGATCCAGCATTGGATGGTGGCATCGGGGAGAGGAACACTGTAGAGATATTGGAGGAGAGAGATACGATTATTTCGAGTCAGTGCTGAGCCTGCATGTTTGTGACTTCTGATAAAGGAGAGTTTCGGTTCATGCACTTGTCATCCCTTCCATGCGGATTGACGACCCGTAGGCTCCTTTGATCTCACCTACAGCCCGTTAAAAGTCTGCCAAAGAAGAAGGAACCGTGTGAAAGAAAGAGAGGGCATTTCGAGCAAGATTTTCGTGATTAGGCCGGTGGGCGGCAAATGTGCCGTCGACTGTGCGAGATGCCACGAAGTCAATAAAACCATTGAGATTAATATTGGCTTCGTCTAATGGCAGGAGAGATGGCAGATGCCGGAACCCTGATGACCATGCTTGCCAGCGGTCTTGTAACTGTGGCAGGTATCAGTTGGGTGCCTGTGTAAATATATATACATGCCTGTTTAAGTGCATATATAGATAGCACCACAGTCTAATGTTGAGTACCAGTGGATACTTATAAATCTGATAACGTTCAGTCATATCTCCAGCATGGAAACCTGTGACATTTTTCAATAGAAGCTAGATGGGGATCAATGCCAGGCTGTCCAGATGATCAAGAATCATCCCACATTTATATAGTCAGATAGAAAACTATCCATATGAATGTCATCTTATTCATTTATCTGACGCCAGTAATGTGAGCCGGGATGACTCAGGAGACACATCCTGAAGCCATTAAAACTCACCAAGATATTGGCCATAGATGAGATGCCGTAGCAAGCAACTATCCATGATTGTATATATCTATCTCATTAACCTACCCTTTCGTTAATCCTGTTAGCTTTCCGCCGGATGTATGGCATCTTGATATTTGCTGGCATGTCAAAAACAAAGTAGTGGGGCTTGATATCAGGTTTCTTTGTCAGGACAATTGGATAATTAAACGAGTTTGATCCAAAGGCGGCAGACACAGCACTCTTCCATTCATGACTCTGAAATTGCAATCACATTTGTAGGCATTTTGGATTATGGGTAGAATAACAAAGTAGTAGCATTGAAAAGTGTTTCAAGTTCTTTTGTAATCTGAACAAGTAGCTACTTTTATTGTCATTGTTTCGGTAAGTTCCCTATGGGTTGCTACCACGTTTCCCAATTTGGAAGTTGGTGTAATAATACTATGAAACAAGGATACCACGGGTTCCGTCCGATAAATTCATGCCTTTTGTGAATATGACATAATGATGGATGATTGTAGGATCATTACTTGAATGTCCGCCAACGTGATTTTTTTGGTCCCATACAATAGGAAGGATGAATATTAATTTGTCAAGGAAATAGCCTAATTCATGTTACAGGATGATGTCTTATGTAATTTATGGTGAGGCAAACGCGACAATATATTTACATTGTGGGGTAGTAAATGATTGTGCTTGTTCCCCTCTACCTACCAGACATTTGCCCTCGCAATTCACAACATCCACACAATGTGCAGGAAATCTGTTGAATCATATCATTCTTGTCAACTTAGAGCGACGACAACATGACTGTCTTGACACCATCCGACCCATACCTCGCCGATAAGCCTCCAGTCGTTCCACTCACCCACCCACTACCCGACTTTGATTATGAATACATGGACAAGAACTTCCAAGATGCAGTCGACAAACCATCTTTGAAAGGACCGGACCATTGACGATCTCTGACCCTCTTCATGGTCTACAGAATCGTAGGCTACATGCAGCCTGCAGCCCAACAACTGTGCCACCAATGAAACCCAAAGCGACGTCACAGGATACCCGGAGAAAAAGTGGAGGATTAAATTTTGAAAACGAGATTCTGACAGTGGACCCGTTGGATGAAGATAACGAAAATGACTATGCATTTTCAGGACAGGATAGACTACCGGATGACGCCAGACAACATCCGTTGTTCCGGAAGAGACTTCGCCCAGAAATCTTGTCCTGTATGAAGGCATATGGCCTGATCAAAGGTTCCACCTACACCATTGTTGTTGACGGATATAGCCGCCCGTAAATCCGTATCAAGAGGATTGAGAGGCTGATGAAGAGCTGGGGCTACCTGCGTAAGCCGTGGAAAGAAGACATAGTGGATGTCTACAAGGACATTTTGACTCGTAGAGGTACTAGACACCCGCTTATTGAACGGCTCCGGGTTTCTATGAGAACGTGAAAGGAGAACTTGTTTCGTCCTGATCAGCTATGCAACTTGGATACTGCAGTTAGTGACAATGATAGAAATCTCGTCCACGAAATCCACGACCAACGCCAGCAAGAAAAGTTTTCCAATAATACCACCCGCAGAAGTGACCGTAGAGAAGAGGAAGAGAGCCAGCTGCATGTCAGTGTAACCGATTTTGACCAATGCTTACCATACCGGGAGGCCCGCCATTACATTAAGCGTGTGACCGATCAGTTTCTTTCAGTTTCTCTAAAGCACCCCCCACACTTAGACGATCCGCAAAAAAATAAAGAGATCGATCTGCTTGTCGACTAACATGAAAAGGACTGGTAATTCATGACATCCTTGCTGATCCTGAATTGTACACCCGGCTTCACGAGCTCTCCAAAACCATCACGGCTGTGCTTGAACCCGGATATGCAGCTAGGCGAGTGCTGCTGAGGTGGTGGGATGGCTTGAGCTGGGTATAGGACTGAAACCGTCCGTCTCTGTATCCAGCAGGAAAACGACCGACATTCGAATACCAGGTTCTGAGTGAGCACATGATGGACAAAATCTATGAGTATGCCGAGTTTCTTGAGCAGAGTTGCGCCGAATTAGCCGAGATACGTTCCCGGGATGGGAAAGATGCAGATACTCAGCTGGACCCCATCATTACAGAGCCATATCCTACTGAATTATTTTCTCGTGAGGTAAAATATCTCAAGATGATTGCCGAATCGCACATAAGGCTTGACGATTACTACGCTGGACGCGACAATAACAGTTCGTTCATGCGTCCCGGCATTATATACGGTGCGGATATCAGGCTTCTGCAGGATCCTGCTTGTGGACTAACCAAAGCCATGTCCGATATTTCATGGGGTGCCACCTTTCTTCGCAGATTATTTGCTCGGTCGCTGCTGGATGGGAAACATCCTGTGGCAGGCGACGAGCGTACAGCAAGACTCTTTGTTGAATCATAGTGCTGTTTCATTCAGAGGCCCCGCAAGCCTCGTTGTCAACTGAATTGTCTTCTAGTCTGCAAATGGACGTTGATGAAGAATGCTCTAGCGGCAAGTGTAGAATTTGAAGAATTTCTGTTGGCAATCGGACGCATCGAAGTAGAAGCTGGCCTAGCACAACACCCCACAATCCTGCAGTTGAATCATATATCTACCGGGCTCATCAGAACTATAGGGTATAGCTACTCAGCCGTATCAAGGGGCTAGTTGCTCGTCGAGCTGCCGCTGACCAGGCGGAATGGCAGATGTTGATGCACCACATGATGCTGTGGAGAAAGGTCAGATTCAGCGGTCCTGACGACTTCTGGCTAATGGCTATCAATTACAATGGGTCATACGGCGACACCAGCAGACCTGAGCCTGACCTGTGGGAGATGTGTGAATAATAATAGATGGATAGGATAGATGGATGCGAGTAAATAAGATCTGTAATTTCATCAAGACAACACTCTACATATAAAGATACTCTTAACAGTGCTGAGTTCAAATTGATTGTTGATTGAATGTTGGTGCGATGGTGATGCCTTTTGTACGTCGTGGCGGGGGTGCCTTGGGAGGAATCTTTTTAGGAGGCTGTGCTCCAGCCCCCCCAGAGATTGTGGCAAATGAAGAGGCAGATGATGATGACGATGACGATACAGAAGATAGGATACTGGAAACACTGACGTCGCCGCCGGATAGCTCTCCCGATGCAGTTGGCCTGAGAAGTGATGGTTGTCTTGATGACTGTGAGATTGGAATGCCATGTCGATGTTTTGGAACCTGTGGCAAGGGCTTTTTGCCTCGCAACGATGAGATTGGGAGTTTTGGTTTTGATATACTCGATGCCTCTGTGGAGCATGATTGATGAGCAGCATCGCCAGAGTGGTGGTCTTGTACAGAAGACAGACTGTTGGTTCGATAGACAGGTCCCGTGGGTAATTCACCCGCCACAACACCGTCTATGAGCGGAATGTCAACACCACCGAGATCGGCATTGGTAATGCGACTAGGCGTTGTCACTCCCGGCTTTTCGGACACGGCAGCCACGATGCCGATGGACAGAGAACTCCCCGTTTCATGGGGCTCCAATGACATTCCCAAAAAGCGCGCAGTCACATACTGTTCGGTGTCTGGCAGGGATTCTGGCTGAGAAGATGAAGATTCATGTGCCGTAGCATCCTGGACGGCCTTTCCGGGCTCGGTGCTCGGAGTGGTGGATGCTGATGTGGAATGCTGTCGTCCAGACTCTGAAGCTCGGATATCAGCAGCAGGTGATGCATTGATCGTAGATGGCTCCTTCAGCCATTCTACATTTCGTGTACGTTCAACTAAGCGCAAAGTGGTGTCGTCTGTCGGAGCAAAATGAGCATTGATGGAGCCTGCCTGGCCAGCAACCAGGTTAAGAACTGCCAGAATCTCGGCTTTTTTGTAGTGTGAATGTGGTTGGCTGAGTTGGGTGTGCGCAAGAAGAGGATATAGTACACGAAGGTATGTGTGCCGCAGAGAATCTTTATCCTCTGGAAGATCCATCAAGTTACGAAGAATGATGTCGACCAACACTTTCAAATCATTCGTGTAAAAGTATTCGTACGTAGACTTGTTTGTGAATAACAAGTATAGGACCTTGAGGATTAGAAGTTGGTACGATGTCTCAACCTCGCGATTCAATAACAGGATGATATTCTCCCCAAAATTACGATAGTGTGAACCTTGTAAGCTAAGTAGCTTGATCACGCGATTGGTAAACGGGGGGGGGGTGGACTCTATGGATGTGGTAGATTCTGATGTAGCCACTACAGCCGACTCCAGCATGTATTGTTCATTTAATACCAACTGTTATCTGTTAGTCATCAATATAGATGTTGAATACTTCACAAATCACCCTTACCAAAACACGGATCGTCGGATTATCCCTTGCGTCATCTGAAACACTTTCAATCGATTGCAGCAGATGGGCTACAAAATCGTCATCAACATGTTCTAGATCATATCGTCTGAGTCTCTCAATGCGCGACATTTCGAACATCAGCTCGAGCATGATGCGGTGCAACCGGGAATCACCACGGCCACGGCCGTGCCGGTAGATCAGTTCCGTTAACCGTGGAAAACATTCGAGCATAATCATCAGTTTGAAGGTATCGGGGTTTGTACGACCATCTAACAACAAGAATAACGTAACAACATGTAAAGACGCACTCTCATCATCATGTCGCAGGTAGCTGATGAGCGAACAACGCACATAGTCTGTATTTTCGCTATACACCAGACTTCCCATGAGTTTATGTACACACAGTGCCATATCATCCTCGGAATGGAGCAAAGCATCACGCACAGCTACAACAAGGTACAGCCAGGAACGGAGGGTATGGTCGACGAGTTCGTGGGTTCGGCATCGTTTCGTAAGGCAATCATCAAGGGCTGAATATGCACATATGGGGAGTCAGCGAGGCTATTAATATGGTTGTAGGTGATGGGGTCAGCGCATGCCGCATACGCAAGTTGAACTTGCCTTGCCAGAACTGATCTTCTGATTCTAATCGATCATAGGATCCCATGGCCAGAATAGGATGTGATGATTGTTGACGGAGTATATTTTGGTGTATTGACAAGAAAGTGTCAGAAACTTGGTCGCATTGAGCCAAAACGTTGTTACAGAACACAAAAATCGTTCTAATATTTACTGATGCGCGGAAAGATGGAGTCGGGCAGTTATTTAGTTGGATGTGGACGCATGCAACAGTAGGACTTTGAAATCCCTTGATGGGTTCAGTCGAATCCTAAAATAATTAGAGATTCATATGGTATATACCAATACTGTTGTAAGTGAGTTGGGCTGAAAGGTGCAAGTGATAGTCATCAGAGTACCGCGTCTAACGTCAAGACATTCAATATACATCATTTGGTAAGCTCATGCATGTGATGCGACCACAAAGCTGCAGGGAACTTGAAGGGAACTTGAAAATTGACTTGGGTTGATGGTACCGGCAGAATCTCGGCAGGTTAAGTTGCTTGCAATGTTCAATATCAACCCTAGAAATCTGAAGATCCCTACCTACAAAAATACGACAATACATACATATATACCCATTGCAGTAAGAAATGGCAACAAGACAACATGGGTTTCTATTTTCAATCATGGCAATCCCTAAAGCATGTACATATTTCACATATATTTCATATATAAATGGTCATAATTGATACTAATTGACTGGAAACTCTTGTTCTGGGTAATGGATGTGTATGTTGTATCAAGATAGGAAAAGAAAAAAAAAAAGAAAATTACAAAAGACAAATCGCAGTAGACATAAAAGGTATTAAATGATTAAATATATTCATAACGGAATGGTTCATCTATGGGTTGTCCATATCAAATGGTATCCGGACACGCTCCGAATACTCAAGAATATTACTCCCCCTAAAATCTTGAATTTCATCACCATGCCCGGCAGCCACTTTGAGAATGAGTTCATTGAGTTCCTTGCGACCCAGTATATCCACGTGGTCGGCAGTATTGGCACCACCACGAGGGCTGTATAGATCCGGATCATGTTGCATTTCGACAACTGTGATTCTGGAACCGCTGGGATTGTAACGAGGCATCTTCCAGCCATGATTGCACATGTATCCAGTACTAAGTAAACTGACCGTACCATCACCTTCGCCCATGATGACTCCGTGATCTATATGATCTTCAGTCACACTAGTGTCAATTGTAAGGTTGACATTAGTGTTGATGGTATCAGGATGCTTGTAATAGTAAGCCCTCTCAGTTGGCTTACCAACGCCATAGAAGCAATATATCTTCAGACTTGGGGCTAAGGGCAACCGAGTTTCAAGGGGATTAATCCACTTGGTGGGATTATACTCATTCTGATTAACCTCATGAGCCGTAAAAGATACTCCCCGGGAATAGGTTTTATGAAGCATCTCGGTGTACCAGTCTTCTGTGGTATTGTGAATATAGCTGATGGTATCATCAACGGTGAAATTTTGAGGCGGTGTAGTAACATTGGCTCCTTTCTTGAAGTTCAAAAGTGACCCATAGGTGAAATTCTGGCCAGACACATCATCCGGAGCTGATTCAAGATCACCCCAGACAGCCTGGCCTCCGATAGGAAGCATTGAGGAGATTCCAGGCATGGCTCTGAACAACTCAGCACGTTCGCTTTTGCTCAGAAACTTCTCAAGCCCATATACAGCAAAGGCATTAAGCTGGGCAGTGTCGCGCATTTCACCGGATAGAAGAGCAGTAGCACCTTTCACCGCACCTAACATACAGCCGCTGATATTGATCCATGACTCAATATGCCGCTCTACCCAATCATCTCCACCACTGCCACCAAGTTCAGAAGCGACCCAATGGAAAAAATAGAAAAGAACCTGGCTTCCCATGCTGTGAGACACTATAACTGCTTTTCGCTTCTGGGTGTGCACCGAATTTTCAATGTGTGCCTTGAGTCGACTAAAGTATTGATCTCTAACTTCAAGATTAGCATATGACAGGCGCCAGTCATATGCAGCAGTGTAGGAGTTTGTTGGATCATAACCAATGGATGCCAGATTTTCAAAGATCTTACTCCAGATCCAGTAACCAGTGATGAAGAAGTCAGTGGCATCAAACCCTTGGGCTGCCCGAAGCTTGACGTTTGGGGGATCAAGACCAGTACGAGTGTCGAGAACAATATGCCGCTTCCAGAGATCTTTATCCAGAACAAGAGCACGCATCATGGTCCAGCTTCCCCAAAGACGCTTGCGAAAATAGGGGCGTGAGATGTTGGATGTACCCCATGACTCAAGGCCAGTGGATATAACTCCAGGTATCATTACCATGGGGTGATTGGCACCATATCCGTCCTGGGCCATCTTGAGCCCAATAGCAAATGATTCAGAGCTAGCGACTGCTTCTTTTTCACCATTCTATACGAAATAAATAACATGTCAGTCAATCCAGTTTGGAGCCTCTATGCGTGAGGGGACAAACTTACCAACAGCACCATAATGTCACTAACAAGTCCAGCGGGCAAAGGCGAAGGAAGTGCATCGTAGAGACTTCCAACACCGAGATCACCGATCTCAGGAAGTTCTATCAGATCATGATTCTTGGCAAATAAACCCGCTGCGAATATACCGAAAAGACTACCAAGGAAAAACACAAACGTACTGAAACGCCTCCGAGTAGGCGACTTTTCTGAACGATTTGACCTCTCAGACTTCTCGACCTTTACAGTTGTTTGACGTTGGCCGATATCCCAGGTTGTCAATGAATCCTGTACACTTATACTGACAGCAGAAGATTCTCCTTGAGTTAGCTGTGGGTCAACCTCCGGATTAGTACCTGTCCGACCAGATACGTCTCGATGGCGGACCTGAGAGGACATGGCTTAATACAAAAAGACAAATCCTGAGAGATAATGGGTCAAATGGGAGTGACGACCAAGTCAACATCTAGAGAAAAAATAGTCTGGAAGGACCGGGACTTGATGTGAATATAGGGTTAGTCTATGACGTCAGTTTCTACCAATAAATAAACAGTGTGACCGTGAATTTATCAGATATCGTCGATGACTAAGCCAGTTTTTTTCTGCCGACAGTGCATTAGGTTTGAGTGCAAAAACTTTTGCAATTTGTACTTATGAGTGTTTTTTTTTACATTGTTCCCTCTACCTACTCAGTCACATGACTACAAGAGGAACAGGGGTCTTGGGCTGCATCTTCTTTGGTAACTTTGGTAGGTGCATGTTTTGTTCAAGCCAAAGTTATATAGCAGACAGACAGATAGCCTTGTTTCCTGAAACTTGGGGTTTTTGACTATCAATTGCAATCCTGCTTGCATAAATTATCATTTTACCTTTTATTTGACGGACGAACCAGTACGGCATCTGCATATCCAAAAAAAAAACAAGGTGCATGAATCTCCTTGGCTTATTCCACTTGATATATGCGCCTAGGTACTCAGTTCCGCACGCTGACTAGCACCTTAATCATCACAGCTTAGCCCATCACGAGATAGACTGCCAAGCTTTGATATCTCGCCATGACACTTCAGTTAAATAATCTTGTGTTGGCTGACGTGACATCACATGACAAGGTCGCAAATGAAAGTCTTGAAATAAAGTTGAGATATCTACAATACAACCATGGGCTAGAACAGCGGTATCTGCCAGATATTCGGGCATTGATTGCCAAGGATCTGAGTGAGCCGTATAGCATTTACGTGTATCGATATTTTCTCTACCAGTGGCCAAGTTTATGCTTTTTGGTATGTGAGCGTAAATTACTGTCGCGGCAACCCTTCCACGGAATACCTGCTGAAAGTCTTCATCATTTGCCACTACTAACATTTCCAAGGCTCTAGACGAAAAAGATGATTCTCTTATAGGTTGCATCATCTCTAAATTAGAAGTGCATTCCTCCAGATCACCTGTGACACGAAGGGGCTATATAGCCATGCTTGCAGTAGAGTCGCAATACCGGGGACATGGAATCGCCACCATGCTAGTACAAAAGGCTATCGCAGCCATGTCAAAGCTTGGAGCTGATGAGATTGTTCTTGAAACGGAACAGTCAAACACATCAGCAATTCAGCTTTATGAGAAACTCGGATTCTTGAGGTCGAAAAAGCTACATCGATACTACCTCAACGGAAGTAGTGCCTATCGTCTTGTGCTAATGTTAAAAGAGTCCGAACCGGATGTTTTAGACCTGGAATTACGCAATTCAACCAGTTTTATGGGCACTTTATCATAAAGTCAGGCTCAAATATGGAGTTGAATTCTTGGAAAAACAATAAAGCCTCAAAGATTCTTTGGTGCATGTACATGGATGTATATCCTGGTGTAATCATGTTTGTGGGATGTCCCAAATTCAACAATGTTACACAGTTGGAAAAGCATGGGATGAACATCCAACCCTAACTGACAACTTCTAGTTAATTTTACTGTCATCCTGAATGTGAACTGACCAAATGATATCACAACAATTGGAACTATCAATGAACATGCCCAATAATCACCGATCCCTATCTTCTGTTCAGACTATCACACTGAATGAACCACCTTGTTGTCTTGAATTCAGTCCTATTCATCCCCACTGTTTTATTGTTGGGACTTATCTACTTCATCAGCCTGATGTTGCTGTTGCCCAGTCATCAGATGGGTTTCCAGAACGCCATATTACCCCAGAAGTATTGAGAACCGGGAGTTTAAAGGTATTCCATGTTGATGTGACCAAAGAAGAGGCGTATGTTCAGTCATTTCTTTCAATCATGACTCATAACTGACATAGTTTTAGGTCTTTGATGCAAACAAGCTTCCAACCAGCAGCCATCCTTGACCTTCATTTCTCTCAGTACCGACATTTGGATGGCTCTGCTATAATGGTAGCTGTTACCAGTGTTGGAACTATCACCATACATCATCTAGACCCATTGACCAGACCGGATACGCCACTGGTAGATGTTACATCTCATGACTTGACGGGCCCCGAGGATCAATTTCTCATACTGTCTTGCACATGGCACCCCAGTAACCCTTCTATACTTGGAATCACAACCTCAACAGGAAATTCCATGCTGGTGACCGTTGACTTTGAGAATTCATCCATCATGGGGGTTCATAAGCTTCCACTTGAAACTCATTTAGAGAATTGGATTATGGCGATCACCCCTACTGTTACTGTAACTGATGACTCAAAAGCATTCAGTGTTTTGACTGGTGGCGATGACTCGGTTTTGAGATGGGCCTCATGTGTTTACACATCTGACTCCAAGAACAACAAAAGTGACCAAGGACTTACTATAGAAGAAACATTTGGAGAACAAGAGTTATCCAATAGGCATATGGCAGGTGTTACTGCCATACATCCATTGAAAATGACTATGCCCAATGGGTGGTCACTGATTGTGACTGGTAGTTATGATGATACCATACGTCTCTTTGCATGGAGACCCCTCCACGAATCTTTTGGGGCCCGCAACATCCGCCTTCTTACTGAACTGAATCTTGGTGGTGGAGTCTGGAGAATTAAGGACATAGAATCATTTACTCACGACGGGTGTACCTCGTTTATCTTCCTAGTCTCATGTATGTATGCTGGGACGCGTATAGTGCAGCTACAAGGCTCTGCTGATGAGGCGTCTTGGAAGTTTATCATACTGGCCAAATTTGAAGAACACAAATCAATGAATTATGCCAGTGAGGTTGTACCTCTATCTGCTCGTCAAACCCCAGTATCTGAGATGAAAGAAAAGATGGTCATCTCAACTAGCTTCTACGACAAGCTCATGTGCTTGTGGTGGGCCCCTAGTAGTCCTCAATGACTAGAGAAAAGGAGTTACCTGGGTTCTATTTCATTGCATCAAAAATATGAAGTGAAAAGTATCCAGTTATTTTAAAGTGAACCACATGATTAACACATACCCAAATACATTAATATCTTGTGGTCCTTGATACATGTTCCACCAACCATATCCTTAGGGATATGTAGACTATTTGTAACGTGTTACGTGATTCGCTTGATATATCGATATAAATGAGCTGAATGTGCGGTTACATAATAGTCATAATTTAATAGGGAAATAGACAAATTGGTGTGTTGTATCTTTTACAATATTGGCTATACACATCATTATTGTTTCTATTGATTGTACACCATGCAGGATGGCTCATTTAGTTATTGAATTGCAGTGGGGCAGCCTCCTGGTTTAGAGAGGTCCTTGTCATTATTTTTAGGCGACATGGAATAGATTGGCCATGCGGTAGCATCACACTTTTTTTTTCCTCTTCCTTACTCAAATGTAAATCTAGCACCAATGTTGAGTGCCCTCCTTCATTTGCAGATATCCTTTTCAGCCTCGTGTAAATCAAGCATCCATCCTTTATAGTTTTGCATTATTTGACGTGTATTTGTCGTCAAGTAAATCTAGTCCGAAAATCACCTTTCAGTTGGGTACCTGAGCTAGCTCGACACCTTGCTCTAGCCTGTCTTACTACCATCTTTGATCTTGTTCTCCCCGAATCATCATCTTGCGACCCCCTCCCCCACCCCATCAACTGTCTCATCAACCTCCTCGACATCTGACTCCGCAACCAGTCGTTCTACATCGCAATAGCTTGGACCATTTAGGGCATAGCCCATTCACATTACTCTGAAATAATGGATGGTGCATCGTCTGGAGGTGCCTCCTCCCAAACAATCGCCCAAGTCCATGGCGCCTTGGGAGTGGTACACGACCCTCACTCTAACAACGATACGCGTCGGGAAGCGCAGAAGTTCTTGGAAGAAATAAAGAACAGTGGGGATGCACCACTAATCGGATTTACTCTTGCATCAGATAGCTCTCAGCCGGCCATAGTTCGTCATTACGCCCTATCTCTTCTGGCCCATACTATCATACAAAAATGGGAAGATCTCGATGACACTCAGCGCACCACTGTCCGAGGTTGGGTTTTGAATCTCTGCGAGACCATGTCCCAAGACGATCCAAACTATCTCCGCACAAAAACACCACAGCTTTGGACAGAGATGGCAAAGCGCGATTGGGGCGACCGCTGGATGGATATGGATGCCTCATTGTTGAAGCTATGGAAAAATTCCGATCTTCCAGTCCATAAGGAAGCTGTACTATTCATCTTGGAAACTTTGTCTGATGAGATATTCAACAGCTCCGACTATATGGTTGTACTCCGAGACAGTATCTTAAGCAAAGCATGCGTGGAAATCTTCACGTCAGCTGCTGTATTAGCGGAGGCATTCCCCAACCGTTCCACAGGAACTTTGGCTATCCGTGCCGGCGAGGAGGGATGGCTTGTTCGTGTGAATCAGTTTCTGGATCAGTGTTTATCTGCCGACGTTCAAACGAATGAAAACGCTCGCTCATGTGCTGTGAAGAGCTTAAACGTCATTGGTTCTTTAATGAGCTGGGCAGTTTCTCTGGCAATCAAATCATCTGACACCGTGCCAGTTTTGTGTCGGGCTTTGGCTGCTCCACATGTTGATGTTCAGAAAGCTGCTCTAAATGCCTTATACACGCTCTACACCCGTGTCAACTTCAGCGATGACGACGTCACCAGTCTCGTAGTTCCAATGTTTGAGCCTGAGATTGTGAGCCTCTGTGAACGCTTATGCGCGTGGTCCAAGGTAGATGCCGATGATCTTTTGGGTGAACAGGACCGGTATCAATTCGCCAAACGTTTCTCAGAGGTAAGTTCCCCGTTACAAACCCAATATATATCTTGACTAATCGTTTTCTTGTAGATGCTGGCTCATCTGTCCAATTACTTATGTGCCAAAATCGACGTTTTCCCACCAACTGCAAATATCCCGGGCTTCCTCAATCTACTCTTGACCGTCGTCCAAAACGAGAGTCTCGTGGTATCGATCCCAGTGCTTGTTTCATGGACAAAGTTGCTTACGCATAAAACTATTGGACCTGATGCTGCCAACAATCCCGAGGTTCTCGGCATCCTTCTTCAAATATGCAGTGCCAGACAAATTCGATACGAAAACTTCCCGCCCGACAGTGAAGATCCAACCTTTCTCTTCTTGATGGAAGATACTGAAAACGTGCCCGAAAGACACGCCTTCCTTGGAAACTACAGGAGATACAGCAGCCAGGTGATCGAGGCTATTGTTCAACTGAAGCTCACGGAATCATTCCAGTATCTACTCGGCCGCATTGATGAAGTTTTGGCTCAATTATATGAAAAGGAACCCCGTCCTGATGTGAACAATTACAACAAGCATTCACTTCCTGTTCTCCAGGTAGATACAAACTTTACTGTCCTGGAAATTGCCCTCAAAGCCTACTCTAAACGCCGATCAACTGAGCGAGGTATAGATCCAGAGATTAGTCGACAAATCGAAGAGTACCTAGAGAAATGGGGAAGATCACTTTTGGCTCATACCTTTGAGGATCCTCAGATTCGCAAACGCTGTCTTCAGCTATTAGTTGCTCTTTCCACTACTGCTTTGGACTCGAATGGACCCTTCATGTTGAGTGTACTAGAGCATATCCTCATGAATTGGCCTGCTTTGCAACCGCAATACAAGGCCTGGAACGAAGCAATCAAGGATCTTCAGAATGATAGTATGGTTGAGCTACAGAGATTGGCAGCCAAGGTTCCAGATCATCTTCTTAGTGTTTATGATCAGATAGCTATTCGCGTGAATGAGTTACTCAATTCTGGGACACTTGACGATAAGCGAGCTGTGGCTTATCGAAGCTTTTTGTTCCTCATCATTCACCGTGCCACTGGACTCACCTTTGAACAGAAAATACCCAAGCTACTGTCATTTATTGAGCCCACATCTGAACAATGGCGCAATCCCCAAATGCTGGAAGTCATAACCAGCTATCCCGGGTTTTGTCAAATGCTTGGTCTTGACAAAGCCCAGAGATATCTGGCCAGCCACAGAGTTGAATTGATCAAGGACTGGGGTGACTGCCCTCTGGATGAAGAAGGTCTTCAGATTCAAGCCGAGCTCGAAGAGCGACAGCACATGTTGCCTTTGCGAGCTACGAAGTCGTTCTTAGCTATTTCAGTCGAAAAGATTAGCAAGCCCTCTGCTGAGTTTACCACTTCTGTTGCCTTATGGAGAGACAATTTCCAACACATTCTGTCAGCTCTCTTGCAATTCCTCGGTCATGCTCATGCTTCCCACAACCCTGCAAATTGGTATGCACTGTCGGAAGAGTTGCGGTCCGGCATTGTCACTAAGGTGTTGAGCGACCGATTCTGGCAATCTGGTATCTCTGAAGGTAGCAAGGATGATTTCTACAACCGTGTACTTGATAAGAAAGGAACCCTCGAGGGATTAGGCTCTACAATTCGCGGCTCCATCAGATTCGTTCGCGAGACCTCATACGCGATTATCTATTGTTTGAGCCGTATGGACAATTTGTTTTATAGCCTTCCTGAACTTCCGATCCCTCTGGCCCAAGCCCTTTTCTCCGATTCGTTGTATGTTTCCTCACATCAACAGATTAGTCTTTTAAATCTGGTGAGATATCTCGTCGACGATTGTCCAGTCGAATGTCGCGACAGCTTTTTGCCGCCTGTTCTCGAAGCTTGCTTTATCCAGATGGATGCCAAGATAAATTCAGAGTGGGAAGCTCTGGCTAGCGCTCAAAACATTCAAAGTGGAGGCGAAGATCTGACTGAGGAAATGAAGGCCGAAAGCATTCTTCGACAAGTCACATACACTGCCGTTGTGATGATTGCCGATTTCCTTGATCCGAATAAGAAGAATTCCAAGTCCGATAATTCTGCAGTAGATGATAATGGTGAACCTCTCTTCCCTACTCTCCGGCGGTTCTGTTTGTCAAGACGAAAGATTGTCGAACCGCTCCTCGTCTTCTCCACGCATGCCATCCGTATGAAGGACTCCCGTTGCTGTGGGTATATACTTCGTGTTCTCCGGACGATTGCTTCTGATCTCCGAGCGGAGGCACCTCATCTCAAAGATAGACGAGGCACCGATCCCATGAGCCGGTTCCCTATTCCCGAGGATACTGTTTCGGCTATTCGCGAATACATGTCAACAGAAACACTGAGGGCGTGTATTTCATCCTTCCATGATCCTTACTTTGTTGACACTCAAAAGGATCTATCTTATTTGATGGCCGCCATCTACGTATTCTTCACACCAGTGACCTCGACCCCTATGGAGGTTCTTCTGTCTCTTCCGGGCATCACGCACGAATCACTCAATAACATGAATTCATTCGTCAACAATCCCGATAGTAATGTCAGAGCGCAACGAACAGCAATGTTTGATCTTCTGAAGCACCTCAAGGGTATTAGTATTGCCGAACAGGGCAAACTTGAGGCTCCTGTCAAGAAGAAGGAGACTAGGTCCAAAATGGCTCAAGAATTCATGCAAGTCCCGGGGCAACATGCTGGCCAGAATATTCCCCGGACTGCTTCACCAGATGGGTTGGATGGCGTTGCTGGTTTATTCGAAAACTGACGATGGCCAACTGTTTGATATCGTCTAATTTGGGCTCATTCGGCGCTCATTTCATTTTTTGGGGGGGAGGGGGGGAGGAAAAGGAGGAGCTGACAGCATACAGTCAGTTCTGAGCAATGTACCATATCCTGAGATGCAGGGTAGTGAGCTTTGCATTAGCAGGATTCCTTGGTCTTATATATAATCTACATGGGGTTGGCGTTGAGAGGGTTTGTATCTGCTACTTTATGAAGCTGAATTATTATTGCATTAAGACTTTGTTCGTCATGATCATATACACGATCATTGTTGGTGAACCTCAACTCAACAAAGCAGGATACCAGACCCTACCTATAGTGGAAATGATTTTACTTGCTATCTTGTTCATATTGTCATATTGTCATCTCTTGTGACTGCCATTCCATAGTTGCAACTCAGAAATGGATTCTCATTTGGGTATCTAGACGGTGGTGGTAAACTCCGATATTTAGTAGTCATAGATGGCTTCACATTGCTTTTTCAGTAAGAACTCCTAAGACCATTATGTCATTATGCTACAACATCATTTCGTTTTCGTTTTCTGATGCAAAGCAGCAGCAGCGTGTAGTAGAATGACTGACGTCTTGTCTGGCTGATCTATCCGACACAGTCAGGTATCTCAGAATGACAAAGACACTCACTTGCGTCTATTCATTATGGTTAGCATTTGAACATATGTTGGTGAACATCTTCACAGCAAGCAAGACACAAGATACCAACTTAATATTTTACTTACTTTTTAGGCTCAGGGCCATGGCCACTGAGATTCCATGCCTTGACAACAAACTTCTGGGTCCCATCAACATATTTCTCAGTGTTGAGATCTTTCACAGATACCTTGGCTCCTTCTTTAGTCAATTCAATGTGATGCCTTTTACTGATGCGCTCTGATGCTACTTGTTGGACACTACGTGAAGTGATATAGGCATGATACAGCACATATCCAATGATAGAAGTAACCACAAGAAAGAAGAAGAGAGGCAACAGTTGACTTTAAAGTAAATTAGTGATTACTGAATCCATATATGTCAGTGGTGGGATACTCACGACGCAGCCATACTAAATGTGTACAAAACATATGCTGATTTGATAATTTAGATAGTATAATGCTATGTACAGAATTGGATGTTCAATAATAATGCTGTTCTTGTTCAATATAAGATAGCCTTAGTGGGGTGTAATGTCTTTTATATGATAAACAGGCACAATACAAGTGCTTATTATATCATGGATATAGGTCAAGCATAAAGATTTTAGTTAATGGCAACTTTTTCTGCAGGAAGACATACGCTGTTGGATCGGCAAAATACTCGTGTTGAATCTTGGACATATCATGGGGGAGGGAGAGGCTACATAATAGCCATTTTAGCCGATATTCAACCGTGTCATAGGTACTCTCCATAATGGTAAATGTGGCCACTATACAGCCACCCCTCAATCATCTAGTTCATATACATCACAACTATACTCGAGGCTTGAATGCCCCTACAAATATCTTGCATTACTCACCAATTTGCCTGTTTTGTGTCTGTGGCTACACATCTATCCACTTTCTTATACAAAGTCATTCTCTAATTGATAAGTCTCTATTGACAATTGGTGCAGTTTGCATCTAGCTTAGCTGCATAGCTCTGCTCTCAGATGTATGTCACATTTTCTTCCCCTCAATGCACATACCCCCACACTCGCACAACCAATTTATTACCAGATTTCTCATGGTTATCATTACATTATATGCAACCTATTGCTGATATCTATCGCAGACTGCCGTTGTCCAGTTGGTCTTGGGTATCAACATCACCAAGACCCTACGGACGCCTTGCAATAGTTAACCGTGGAGATCATCTGGTTTACAAAGTTACCGCTTTACAACCATCGCAGAACCCTATTGATTACACTTCACCATCATCCAAACCGCCGCCAATCACGATACCTTGAACAATATAATGTCTGAAGGCTATGGTTATCAGGGGCCTCAGTATGGAGCGCCGGCGGGCCAATCACCAGTTTCTCCGCCTCCACCTGGTGGAGGACAGACAGTAGCCTACGGCGGCAAGAAAAAGAAGCGTGGTTATGCCGCCGAAGCCTTTGAAATTGGTGTCGGTGCAAATGCTGTTCCTCCGCCCATTCATCCCCAATATGGTGGTCTGCCTGATCAGTTCGGCGGTAGCGCCCCTGTATATGGTTATGGTCAATCTCCAGCTTCCACTCCGGTTGCCCCCGAGCAAACTCCTGGGTATGGGGCAGCTCCTGCTTACGGACTTCCCACCGGTCCAGCCCCCGGTGTTGCGTATAATCCTCCTGGAGTTTCATATGGTGTTGGTAACATTGATACTTTGACCAACTCTATGTCCCAGATGAACGTCAGTGGCGCTCCGGGTGCCGGCTCTTCGAATATTCCGCACCCTCAAGCTCAAATCACCCCACTGAATCAGTTGTATCCTGTTGACATCCAACAGCAACCGGTCAAGCCATGGATTATTGACTTTCCTCCCCCTCCCATCATCGTCCCGCCTAACGTAAGTCCCTCGATGTTGTTTTTGTATGACATGTTTCTAATTCGGCCAACCTTTCACCCAGCTTGCTGTAACGCAGTCACCATATGTCAATTGCCCCACGAAATATATGCGTTCGACCCTCAACGCAGTCCCCGCTACCAGCAAACTGCTCTCGAAATCGAAGCTCCCCTTTGCTCTGGTCGTCCAGCCATATGGCGCCCTCCATGATCAAGATGACCCCGTTCCTTTGGTTGAAGACCAGATAATTGCACGATGCCGGAGATGCCGTACCTACATCAACCCCTTTGTCACGTTCATGGACCAAGGCCATCGATGGAGATGTAATATGTGTAATCTTACAAATGACGTCCCTCAAGCTTTTGACTGGGATGCTGCTACTCAGAAGAGCGTCGATAGATGGCAGCGTCATGAGCTCAACCATGCAGTTATGGAGTTTGTAGCACCTCAGGAATACATGGTACGCCCTCCACAACCGCTGGTGTATCTTTTCCTGATTGATGTGAGCTATGCTGCTGTTGCTAGCGGACTCATTGCTACTGTCGCCCAAACCATCCTCTCTAGTCTTGACATCATCCCCAATGCCGACCAATGTACTCGTCTTGGGTTCATTGCTGTCGATTCCAGTTTGCACTACTTCTCGATTCCCACCGACCAGGACAACATTGAGAAGAGTACTGACATCAAAATGATGGTTGTCAGTGACTTAGACGAGCCATTCATGCCTGTTCCAGAGAGCCTTCTTGCGCACTTGTCGACCAGTCGTGGCAGTATTGAAAAGTTCCTCAATTCGTTGCCTAACATGTTCAAAAACAACCAGAGCAACAGCTCCTGTATGGGATCTGCTGTGGTATCGGGTCACAAACTCATCTCTAGTCTTGGTGGTAAATTGGTTGTGCTTACAGCTTCCCTCCCGAATCTTGGGCAAGGAAAACTTACTGCCCGTGAAGATCGTTCACATCTTGGCACTTCCAAGGAAACAGTCCTGCTGCAAACTGCCAACAATTTTTACAAGAGCTTTGCAGTTGAGTGTTCCAAAAACCAGGTTTCCGTCGACATGTTCCTATTTGGCTCACAGTACCAGGATGTTGCATCCCTGAGTAATCTTCCCCGTTATACTGGTGGCCAGACCTGGTACTATCCATCTTGGACATCTCAACGAGAGCCTGACGCTGTGAAGTTCAGCTCTGAGTTCAGCAAGTACCTATCATCAGAAATCGCACTGGAAGCGGTCCTTCGAGTAAGAGCTACCACTGGTTTGCGAATGAATGCATTCTATGGCAACTTTTTCAGTCGTAGCTCTGATCTCTGTGCTTTTCCTGCCATGCCTCGTGATCAATGCTACGTTATCGAAATTGCTATTGACGAGACAATCAACAAGCCGTCCGTGTATCTCCAAGCTGCTATACTTCATACAACCTGCAATGGAGAGCGTCGCATTCGTATCCTTACCTTAGCTCTGCCCACGACCCACAACCTGGCTGATGTCTATGCATCCGCCGACCAAGTAGCCATCACTACCTTCTTTACTCACAAGGCAGTTGAGAGGGCCTTGAGTGGTGGTCTTGATGCTGCTCGTGATGCTCTGCAAAGCAAACTAATCGAGCTTCTTCAAACTTATCGCAAAGAGCTCAGTGGTGGAAGTATCAATGCAGGCATGCAATTCCCTGCCAATCTTCATGCGCTGCCGCTTCTCTTTTTGGGCCTCATCAAGAACGTTGGTCTTAGACAATCCAAAATGCTACCAAGTGACCTGCGGTCTGCCGCTTTGTGCCTTCTGTCCACACTGCCCCCGCCTCTTTTAACGCGTTACATCTATCCTAAGATGTATGACCTCACTCAGCTGCCAGCGGGAGTTGGTGATTATGATGAGAGCACTGGTCAAATTAAGATGCCTCAACAGGTATTCAAGCTGGGGGTCTCTTCGCTTCATGAGCAAGGCCTCTTCCTCATCGATGATGGCCAGGTTCAGTTCCTCTGGGTTGGTCAACACCTTGCTCCTGAATGGCTTGAGAGTATCTTTGGTGTCCAAGATCGCAATTTCTTGAATGTTGGAAGCTCCACCATTCCTGATCTCCGTAACGACTTGAATGAGCGCATTCGCAACATAATTGATAAGAGTCGCGATTACAGATCTATCGGTTGCGGAAGTATCATCAGACCTCATCTTTATATTGTCCGGCCTGAAGCCAAAGATTCAGCCCCGCTTACTTTATGGGCTAGAACAATGCTGGTAGAGGATGCTTCAGATCAAGCACCAAGTGTGGAACAGTGGATTAGTACCCTGCGTGGAAAGGTATGTTGATGGCCAGATGCCCCCTCCTGATCTAACGTTCGGTGTAATATTACATCATAACCTAAGTGGCTCAATGTACTGACTTATTGATGTACTTGACAGGTGGTGACTTGAAGAATTGTGGCCATTGAGTGATTACAATATCACCTATAAAAGTGGCAACTGCAGCGGTTGGGTTCAAACGAGGCATCTGCTTGGCTGTAACAAATAATATAACAAATGACATGGTTGGGTGAGATGGTAGTAAATGACGGTTGGCATTCGTTTATGTGTTTATAGGTAACCCATTGATAACATCATGGCGCTGTCGGTTTCTAGTGTCAATTTGATTATAATTTCAAGATTATTTAGATTTAAACAATATGCAAACATCTGTGCCTCAGATATTGTGGGTGTAGTTAAAACTTCATCTACCAATGCGAAAGAAAACCAAGTGTCTTAGGTGGAGATGTATCAGAAGATGTATATGGTACAGTGTGGTGGAATGTGGTGCTGTTGATGAGTCTTTTGATCAATGATGCTTAATTGAGTCTTAGTCTAAGTCTACAATGAGTATTTCCAATTCCCTTGGTTTGACCATATCATATACAATTCCTTCTATCCCAATGAGGAAGGACTGCTATTGGTGTGCTTTCCCAGGCAGGTGCCCTAATGCCAAATGACACTCGTCACACAGTGATACATACTATGAGCGGCAACTGGGAGCAGTTGATTGGTTCCAAGTTTAGTGCAAGAGATAAATATATACATATGCACCTCGGCAGCTTTTGTTGGACAAGACTGGAATAAGCTATTCATTGTAGGTGGTTTTCAAACCCGGATCCACACCAAGTACACATGTCTTTGAAAGTCTTACTTAGCTTTGCTGCTCTTGAGCATAATATAATTGCACCCAAATCCTTTGTGTTCTCTTTGCTGTCATAATGAAGCTCCAGGAACCCCTCCCCTGCGCTTTCAGAAGCTACTAAACAATCAAAGCTTTGTTCTGTTTCCACTTTTTTGAGATCTGATCCCTAGTTAATTGTCACAGTACAACCTTGAGTTTAGCTTTAGTGTACATGCGTAGAACACCATGACATCAAAGCAATAACTAAAAGCAATACCAAAGGTGAAAGTCCAAGCCCTCTCCTCCTGCTCCTGCTTGACACACAGACAGACCTAGATCCCAGCTGACTTCTCTCTCCTCTGCTCCCTTCTCCCCCTTCTCGATATGTTTTGATCTAATTACCGTGTCCAATCACTGTCCAAAAAACTGCTCTTGCACCGAAGCTTGCGACGTGTGTCCTTTCCTTTCTGGTCCTCTTCTATCTGTTCTGCTCAAATGTGCTTGGAAGGTGCTTGGAAGGACTCACGTGTGGACTTCATCTTCTTTTTAACAAGCGAATCTCCACTACTGTTTTGTCTTATTTGAACTTACTTTCCTCCTTTTCTTTTTTCTTTTTTCTTTTTCCTTTTTTTTCTTTCTTGTCCGGTATTTCGCTTTCTGACAACGGTGATCCTGCTGCTGTGCTTGCGACTCTTCCTCTCTCCTGTTGCACTTTATTATCATTTTTATTGTCTGCTACGTATCTCAAGTTTGTTCTTTGGGCCTTAATCCATTGTTGCCCATCCCGATCGACATTCCTCTAGTGAAAGCCATATCTAGACAATTTCGAGTCTATCGTCCCTCACAATGTCTCGTAACGCCCCCAACCCTGCGGGGTCACGGAAAATCTCCTTCAATGTCAGTGAACAGTATGATATCCAGGATGTCGTTGGCGAGGGTGCCTATGGTGTCGTTTGGTACGTATGGCCCAAATCCAAATTCCCTTGTATCAATGGCAGATCCAGCCTCGGGAAAGCAGCGGGATGAGGGGTGTTCAAGTGTTGCTAGTTCTTATCACCCCGCCTGACGACTCCCTGACATGGATTTCACTTCCGACCCCGCTCTCCGCCCTCGCCCCCCCCCTCCCCCGACTTCGATCATTTAATGGCATTTCAGCTGTTCAGTATTACAGTATTGCATACTTTGAGAGTATAGTCTAACGAGAATTCACTTTCATCATGCAGCTCCGCAACCCACAAACCTTCTGGCCAAAAGGTTGCTATCAAAAAGATCACACCTTTCGACCATTCCATGTTCTGCCTGAGAACACTGCGTGAGATGAAGCTGTTGCGGTATTTCAACCACGAGAACATCATTTCCATCCTGGATATCCAAAAACCTCGTAGCTACGAGTCTTTCAACGAAGTCTACCTGATTCAGGAGCTTATGGAAACAGACATGCATCGTGTCATCCGCACCCAGGATCTCTCCGACGATCACTGCCAATACTTCATCTACCAAACTCTGCGTGCGCTTAAGGCCATGCACTCGGCCAATGTTCTCCACCGTGATCTAAAGCCCTCTAACCTACTCCTCAATGCCAACTGTGACCTCAAGGTCTGCGATTTCGGTCTGGCTCGTTCTGCGGCGTCTCAGGAAGACAACTCCGGTTTTATGACCGAGTATGTCGCTACGCGCTGGTATCGTGCGCCTGAAATCATGCTTACTTTCAAGGAATACACCAAGGCCATTGATGTGTGGTCTGTTGGTTGCATCTTGGCTGAGATGCTGAGTGGCAAGCCCCTCTTCCCCGGCAAGGATTGTAAGTTTTCGTTATCCTATACGACCTGAAATCACTAGCCTGGTCGTTTTCGAATTGCTAACCGTCGTCATTCTTCGCATAGATCACCATCAACTCACTCTAATTCTGGATGTTCTGGGTACTCCTACCATGGAGGACTACTATGGCATCAAGTCCCGTCGTGCTCGCGAGTACATTCGGTCTCTTCCATTTAAAAAGAAAGTCCCTTTCCGCACCCTGTTCCCTAAATCATCCGACCTAGCTTTAGATCTTCTTGAGAAACTTTTGGCCTTCAACCCTGTAAAGCGCATTACCGTCGAGGATGCGCTCAAGCACCCTTACCTCGAGCCCTACCATGATCCTGATGATGAACCCACTGCCCCGCCGATTCCCGAGGAGTTCTTTGACTTTGATAGGCATAAGGACAACCTGACCAAGGAGCAACTAAAGCAGCTGATTTACCAGGAGATTATGCGGTAGTTGTTTGTTGAACTGTCTTTTAAGATTTGAGTCAATCGCTGACTACTTGAATAAATTGACGAGTACTAAACGTGATATCATCACAACCGAATGACTCACAGTAAACACGGACAAGCCACACAGGTGACGTCGTCAGTGAAACATTTTCCTGGGTATAGTACATGATCAACAAGAAGATTGCCATTATATTGGACCGGAATAATAGTTTAGATATATACAAGTCATGAAATCCAATGAAACTATACCCAAGAAAAATACCGTCAACGCCCCAACGTGGTTAACAAAAGCCCCTGATTTAGCATACGTCGTAAATTCCTAAAACACAAAGAGTGCTTGGGTTTGGAGGGATGAACTATCAAGAATCCCTCAAGTTGCAAGCACCCCCATTAACCGAATAATAGTGTGTTGAGATACCTCGACAGTTCTTCTCCAAAAGACGTTAGGAGAACCACAAGTCATCATCATAGGATGAAGTTCCATCGCATCCAGGCGACCCCATACGGACGTCTGGTGCATCCTATGCTCCTATAACCCAGAGTTCCAGTCCCAAGACTGTAAACTTTTCACCTTCATCTGACAATGTCTCGTTGCCAAAGGTGTCGCATGGTTGGGAATGACCGCGCTCAAGAGAGCTATCTAGCCACAGGCCGTAATGTCCCCCGGCTCCGGCACCAAGAGAGAGGAAGGAAGATTCGCAGTTGATGCAGTAATCGTTTTCTCCGGAGAATGGAAATGCCTTGAAGCGCAATGAGAGCGATTCGGATGTTGTGGATATAGGATTAAGAGAAGTGTTGTTGTTATTACTGCGTGTAGGGACGGCGGGAAGAGTTGTAGAGAGGGAAAGGTGGGTGGTGTCAGCCGATGGTCGCGGGGGCAAGGCAGAGAGGATTGATGCGCACCACAGAAAGCATTCACCGTTTCCATAATATGAAGACGAGGGACGAGGATACTCGTTTAGATATCCGCCAAATGTCTATAATATAATTGATTTAGTCAGGTTGATAAACAAAAAAAAAAAAAGCTTTACATTCCACTTACACCTCCATCTGAATCACGCACAACAAGCACAAAACCCACACGTTGACCTTCGTATTGTTGAGCCTTGTGATAAAGGGTCGCCAGACTTGCGCCGTCCTGTTCAAGAGAGTATACCAACCACCATCGCTCAGAGAGTTTGAGCCGCTCTGGAATCATGATTCTCAATTCTGTGGCAAGGGCTTCAGATAGCAAACGGGTTGATTGTGGGGTAGAGCTTTTATAGCCTAGCAAGACTATGGGGTCAAGCGGGGGTAGCCGGAACGGAGAGGGATTGCGGCGATTATGATTATGAATTGACCTGGAGACGACAGGGTCATTCGAAGAACGTTCTGCAGTGCCGTCGTAGTTTGCAGAAGGAGCATCTTGAGAAAGCCGGCGAAGAAACCACATTGTGTATTCCAGCCGAAAAGCGTATCGATCCCAGCAAAATTTATGGTTGCATATATGTTTAAAGCTTTCTTTGTTGGCGGAACGTCTCTAGGTTGACTAGGCGATTAGTACAATGACGTAGGAATTGGAGCTTGTAAGCTAGTTCAATCGAGCATGGATGGCTCTAGGCGAACGAATGGACAGTGATTGAAAGACGGAGATGTATCGTGAGGTAACAGAAAGCACAATATTGACTTCTGTGTCGGGCCATTAGGTGATTAGGTGAGGTTGAGTGAGAAATAGAGGGAAATAGAGTTTGAGGTTTTGACGTATGAAGTTCATGGTAAGCATCAAAGAGAATACCCAAAAGACCGATGTCCATGGGAGGAGGGGGGGGGTCGAAGGACTGAGTTGAACAGGGATTAAGGGTGAGCAAGCTCAATGGGCTATCTATCTGTATACTAAATTTAAGCGATGTCCTTTAATCAGGTGACCATGAGTTATAGATATACAATATGCTGGCGTAAAACCTTCACCGATCACTTATCAATCATACTGAGCACAAATCATTTCGGCTTTTTTTTTTCGTTGCAGGTTGTCGATATATACACATATAAATTCTGTCCAAAATTCACGATGAAATTTGTGATACCTTAGTCTAGACTAGATCAAGCTATGTACGCCGTAAAGATTAATAATCAACACTATCCTTTCACCAAGAAAAGTCAATTGATATTAGAAATCTACTGATCTCATGTAATCAACAATAGCATTCAAGACTCCATGAGGAGTTGGCTTGTCGGCGGTCGCGGCAGGCTTGAATCCAAAGTTGTCTATGAGATGTTGTCGTGTAGTAGGGCCTATGGTGGCAATTCTGAAACTAACTTGATCGGCAGAGTATGGCTGCTCATATTCATTGTTGTTCATATAGCCCAACTCTTGAAGAAGTCCCGAACATCCAGTGGGAGAAAAAACAACTACCCAGGCTCGTTCGACTCCTTTAAGCCGATACTCAGATATCCGGCCCCTCAGTGCCTCCCTGAACCCCGGCATCTCACCAGTTCCATACACAACTAGCTCGGACACTTCAATACGCTGATCTTGCGGCAAAGAAGAGTTCATGAGAGTCTTTGGAATAATGTCTCGGCGGACTTCACCAACACAGAACAAGAGCTCTGGGAGTGTAGCGCGATCAGGGTAGTAGTTAGCCCGGTAATGTGATAGGATAAACTTTGCCAATACGTCTCCGTTACCTGTTTCCGAGCCGTAAATGGAAAATGATGAACCAAGACCCGGAATTCCACCTAGAGCACGAGTAGTTGCAGGGCCCACGCTATAGAATGGGATTTTTGAGAAGTCTGGAATTTGTGTTGGGTGTTCTACGTGATGGTTAGTCTTGACATAACCTTATCGGCAACAAGAATATAATTCCAGACCTTGGCTAATCTTGTTCAGTACATGAGAGAAGGCTTCCACAGCTCGTTGTGAGGTAAAGACCATGCCACCAAAACGAGAGTCCAAAGAGGGTCCTATCTGCCCATTTTGAATGTATCCAGCCATAGTGTAAACGCCATCATTGTCGAAGGTGTGTTGAAGAACGGGAACAAATTCTGGTACAAAGTGATATGAATTTGGTAAGTTTGCTGAAGCTTGACCAGCAAAAAGTTCCTGGTAAGCATCTGATGGAGTCGAGATTGTTTTAAGTAGCAATATAGGTATGTGAGATGACTTTAGTTCGTGAGATGCCATTGTTTCAATGCTTCAATTTTTTAGGTCCCAAAACACGATAGATTGCCATTGCAACCAGGCTCAACACAAATTTTTATAATTCTGAGGTCCTTCACAATAAGAATGAAGTGACATCATGTGGGGATTTAGTAAATAGGGTTACTTAGGGTAAAACTACCAAAATCCCATAAGACTAAATAATTTGCTGACCAATCCAAGCTCCACATTGATCATAAGTTGTGTTGAGATTCTGTAGCTTCAACTTTTATTTTTAAAAAGTGACTCCTGATTTAACTCAAAAAGCATTTAGCCACTGCTCTAATATGAGGCCTTGGAAATTCCAACAATGACCTCTGATGATAATAATTCACAGTCTCAGGTGGCTGCAGCGGATTTGGCTTCATCGTCACCTATAGTCGGAACGACGCCCGCCGCCGGAGATGGTCGCAAAGCACTCCCAAAAGGCGTAGTGCTCGGAAAGGATGGGAAACCGTATGTCCAACTCCCAAACAAAACTATAGATACGCAGCTTGGCCTCGACCATCGAGTGTTTTCTGCCGATTAGACAGTGCCTTTCACAAAAAAAACTTTTTTTTTCTAACATGCATCTCACTATTGTAGCTGCCGGTCATGCACATCATTTGCTTCTTGGGCAACACAAACAAAATCTAACTTGAAGGCAGCTGCTATAGTACCGAAATCCGATTGTCCGCCAGATATTGAACAACTGGGCCGTTCGTCATGGACTCTCCTGCATTCCATTGCCGCGACTTACCCTGAAAACCCGTCACCAGCTCAGCGAAGTGATATTCTTGATTTTGTCAAGCTGTTTTCGAAACTCTACCCTTGTTGGGTCTGCGCAGAAGATTTTCAAGCGTACCTGAAGCAGAATTCCCCACGAGTTGGTAGCAGGTCAGAGTTTGGACAATGGCTCTGTGACGCACACAATGATGTCAATGTAAAGTTGGGGAAGAGGATATTTGATTGTTCTAAATGGGAAGAAAGATGGCGTACTGGGTGGAAAGACGGAAGCTGCGACTGAGGCTGATGCAATGTTTTTGCCTTGATGAGCAACTCATGGCGAGTCCTCCTGTTATGTATGTATATTTAAGTCGGTTACGTATACCGTCGAGTACATTTTATTAATACTATATCACAAGAGTGGCATTTGGAAAGCAAAAGAAATGATTCATCTGGATAAACAGTAGAGATAACAAGTGTATACAATGGCCTTTTTGTTTTGTGAGCAACCAGACAGACAGATGAACTCAAATTTGTTCGTTACAACTCTTTGATATTCTCAGTATCGCACTAGGATTGCGGCTCAAATGTGTTGGCCCCTGACAGAACTTTCAAGTATTCCATATGTGCCCGGAAAACAACCGAACTCTGCCCGCAAAACGATATCAGGTGATTGTCATAAGCCTCTGGCAAAACAATAGCTCTTATGGCCGACCAAATTCGCCTATCGATATAAGGACCGAATTATGTTTGCCATGTACAACTCCCAATAGAGCACCGGGTCAGACGGTTAACGTTAGGGGTTGACTAGGGAGCAGATCATTACATCTCAATATCACCTGATAAATGTGTCGCTCAGTTGATATGGCAGGTGATGTATATGTATATTTATTTCCCTCTTCACACACAGATGTATGTAAACATCTGGTTACTCAGTGAAGAGAGGATCTCGGGCCCTCGGGTTACAGACAATGCTACTATGGACTGGCAAATGTGGGACTGTCTCGGTATTGTATTTATCTATGTAAATTTCTAGACATTTACCACTAAGAGCAAGGTGATGATGTACTAAAAGTGGGGTCACCACATATGCAGACATCATCTTATATTTCCCAAATCATGATACAACAATGCCTAAGCTCATATCATGAGCAGAGAGCCCTGTGTCATTTTTTGTTTTTGCAAAACTTGATGATTCTAGACCAATAGGAGTTTGATCTCTTGCGTCTGCACCGGATTGAAAAGTGCTACCTATGAGAAGGATGTACACATGGATATCCATGAGGTTGACGGCTAGATGTTGAAAATAACCCACACCCAAATGAATAAATGAATGAATAAATGAATGAATGAATGAATGAATTCACCTCATAATGAAAAAAAAAAAATTCCGCCGCATGGTTGCATTCCAGAGACCTTCACACCCCCTCACCCCCTGGTCCTTCTACCGAACGGACACAAAAGATTGACCGAAATGCAAGAGACATCGAACGAAGTAACGAATGATTTCTCTCGCCTGATCCATCTTCCGTTGATGCTGTTGTGTAAATATGTATTTACACTAAGAGCTCCAAGGTCTAGATTCGAGGACTGTATTGGGGGACATGGGTCTGTGATATGTTCCCACCCCTGCCACTTGCCACTACTTTGCATTTGCTCTGCACTGGCTTTGTCGCCGGTTTGTCCCGCTTTCCTCCTCAATACATCTACCTCACACCTTCTTCACAGTGAAGTGATTAATCTTGCCAAAACATGACATGATGTACCTGTAGCCGTAATAGTGGGACCCCAGGGACGAATAGGGAAGTCGGGCAAGTTGATGTCGCTGGCGGGTTACTAACCTGGTCTGACGTAAGGATTGATGTCTTTGTATAAAAGTAACTGGCAACGGCCAGTTTGGAGATCATGTTCTGTTTCCATTCGCTCTCCAGACCACAGCAATCTTTTCTGTCTCTTTACAATTCTTGGATCTTGATTCGATCTTGGTGAATTTACAGAACTTTTGACTATTCTACCAATAAATTTACCTGGTCGGACTTTCATTCAAAGCCGCCAACTTCAATCTTAGTTTTCCACGACATTGAGTCTCGCTCTCCATCTAGAGCCGCCACAATGTCTGCCACTCCTGTTCCCATTGAGGCTTCTTTTGAGAAGCCCGTCACTGTCGCCGAGTATCTGTTTGAGCGTCTCAAGCAGTTGGGCATCAAGTCTGTTCATGGTCTTCCCGGTGATTACAACCTGGTTGCCCTTGATTACCTCGTTGACTCCGGTCTGAAATGGGTCGGCAATGTCAACGAGCTTAATGCAGGTACGTGTGACACAAAGCATAGTTCTATGTTTAGTTTGATTATATGCAAGTCAACACATAGACCTACATATGTACATACAATTGCAATACTAGGGGGTAGAGTATTTGCAGATCAATATTGAGCTAGTTTATTAACTTATCCCGATTTGTGTAGCTTACGCCGCCGATGGCTACGCTCGTGTTGCTGGCATCTCTGCCATCATCACCACTTTCGGTGTTGGTGAGCTGTCTGCCATCAACGGTCTGGCCGGTGCCTACTCCGAACACATTCCCGTCGTGCACATTGTTGGTTGCCCCTCCACAATCTCCCAGCGCTCCAACCAACTGCTCCACCACACCCTGGGCAACGGTGACTTCAAGGTCTTTGAGCACATGAATGCTCACATCTCTTGCCATGTTGCCAATCTCACCGATGTTGTCTCGGCTCCCGCCGATATCGACCTGGCTCTCCGCCAGTGCGTTATCTTGTCGCGCCCCGTCTACATCATGCTTCCCACTGACCTGACGGAGAAGAAGGTCAATGGTGCCAGACTCAATGTTCCCATCAGCACCAACGAGCCCCCAAACGATCCTGACACCGAGAAGTATGTGGTTGAGGAGTGCCTCAAATACATTCACCGTGCCCACAAGCCCGTCATCTTGGTCGATGCCTGTGCTGTTCGCCACAATGTCCTTCCTGAGGTGCACGATCTTCTGATGAAGACCAACTTCCCCATTTTTGTCACACCTATGGGCAAGTCCGCCGTCAATGAGACCCACAAGACTTTTGGTGGCGTCTACGCCGGTGATGCCTCCAAACCTCATGTCAAGGCCATTGTCGAGAGCTCTGATCTTATCCTTTCTATTGGCTCTCTCAAGTCTGACTTCAACACTGCCGGTTTCTCCTACCGCACTTCCCAGCTCCAGACGATTGACTTCCACAGCGATTCCGTGGTTGTCCGCTTCTCCCAGTACCCTGGCATCAGAATGAAGGCTGTTCTCCGCAAGATTATTGAGCAGATTGACACCTCCAAGATCAATGCCCTGACTCTGCCCCCTGAGTCACCTACTGCTGAGCCCGCCTCTCTCGATTCTAACGAGGTCATTACTCAAGCCTGGTTCTGGCCCCGGATCTCCGGCTTCCTCCGCGAGAACGATATTGTCATCACTGAGACTGGTACTTCCAACTTTGGTATTTTGGATACTACATTCCCCAAGGGCATCAAGGCCTTGTCTCAAGTTCTCTGGGGCTCCATTGGCTGGGCCGGTGGTGCTATCCAGGGTGCTGCTTTGGCTGTCAAGGACTACAAGCTGCCTTCCCGTTCGATTCTTTTCATCGGCGATGGTTCCTTCCAGCTGACTGCCCAAGAGCTTTCCACTTGCATCAGAAACAACCTGAAGCCCATCATGTATGTCATACACTCCTACCCGCTACCTTGCGTCAAGGAACAATATGCTAACAATGAAATAGTTTTGTCATCTGCAACGATGGCTACACCATTGAGAGATACATTCACGGCGAAGAGGCTATCTACAACGATGTGTCCAACTGGCACTACAAGGACTTGGTCAAGGTCTTCTGTGGTACCGAGGACAACTCCAAGACCTACCAAGTCAAAAACCGTGGCGAACTCGAAGCTCTCATTGCCAACGAGGAGTTTGCGGCAGCCAATGTTCTGCAGTTTGTTGAACTGTACATGCCCAAGATGGATGCTCCTCGCGCCATGATCATGACGGCTGATGCCTCAGCCAGGAACAACTCCAAGCTGGAGTAAACCGATGGATATATGGATGGATGACTGACTGCATAGATGGGATAATTATTCAAGGTTTCGGGAGAGCGTAAGCTCATATTTGGTACGAAGAGAAGCGGCGGGGATTGTCTTAAGTTGTAGAATTGTTTGATTACGAGGTTTTTTTTTTTGTTTATTCGATATCAATTTTTTTTTCTTTTCAAAATCGAAAGTAAAATCAAAATGTTTGCAATCTCATCGAAAATTACGTGTATATTAATTTTCTCAAGATATTAGACCTTTAACCCTCATTGACACATCACGTGATTGTTTATGTAGACCCATATAAAATGGACATCGATATGATATTCATAACAAGGTTTTTCTTAAGGTTTTCCAGAAAAGGGAAATGTGATATTTAACCATATCAAGTGACTTCAAACGCATATCATGACAGGGAAGAGAAAAGAGGGCCCTTCGGGGGCGCAAGCCAGAAACCCCAAAAAGAGCAAAGTGAGATCCCCATATAGCAACAATAGCAACCATTCCATCAGTGTCTATCACGCCATGATTGACATACCATTAATAAGTAGACACATGCTGACAGACAGTACCTAGGGATCTCATCAGGGTCATTGGCAAACTCCACATCAGAAGCAGAAGCTTGCTCGTCTCGCCGAATGTAGTTACAAACTTGATGCAGAGGATGTTGGAATCTGGGTAACTTGCCAGCGGAAGATGGAGAAGAAGGCTATGGTGGAAATGACAACAATGTGTGATATCGTCTGTGAGAAACTCTATAACATTCCTCCGCCAAACTCGGATGAACCCCAGAAACAAGCCACCGCTACTGGCACACAAGAGCAGGTCAACCCTAATCATATTGATGGTGATGATAATGATAGCGAGGACGATAATGACGATATTGAAGCGTCTATCAAGCGGGAACTCGAAGAAATCAATGGGTCCGTTGCCGGTCGTCTGGGTTCTATTCGGGAGCGTCGAGGTCCCAAGCGCGAAACATTTCTGATTGTCGATTTGAAGTGTGAATCTGTCTTCTTTATCAAAACTTTCCCGCCAGTTGATCCACAGCAACTGGTCTTCAGTGTCTGCCAGAGGGCTATGGTGTGCAAAGATCCCCGCGAAAGACAGGTCAAGTATGTCAATCGTCTGACGCCCGTGGTTGCTACTGCAAAAGCGACTGAGGCAAGCCTTGTTGACTTGTCACGCTTAGTGCTTTCTAAGCACTTCAAACTTCGAGACAAGGAAGGTGGGAATGAGGAGCATGGTTCAAGCCTAGTTAGTGGACAAGAAAAAGCCACCTCGGGCGAGGAGACAGCAGAGCCTCACACGGTATGTTCTATTCATGATGTATCTCTTATGTCTCTTGTGTCAAACTGACATTTAAGTAGTATGCCATTCGGACCACCCGTCGCAACCATAATACGTTGACTTCTGAAACGACTGTTAAAAAAGTAGCAAGCCAGATTTCATTCCCTCATCGTGTCAATCTGGCCAAACCCGACCGCATCATCCTGGTTGAGCTTTTCCGAAACATTGTCGGGATGTCGGTAGTACCAGGGCCGATGTTTGATGAATTGAAAAAGTTCAACCTTGATTCTATATACAAGAAAGCTCTCCTGTCTTCGGTTGAGGAGCCGAGTAATGTAACTTCTGAAGGGGGTGGATCTGGATCTGCTGAAATAGCTCCTTGATGATGGGATAGTTAAGAAGGCTTGTTCCAATCACACCTTCTGATTTGAAGCTTTTGATAGGTACTTTGTAAATTGTTCTACTTGGTGGCGTCTTGACTGAATAAGTCACTGGCCGTGTCACTATGACAGATTCACTTGCTCATACAGATTGTTTCAGTTGGCATCTCATGCTTTACGGGCTGATTCCGTCTGTTTTATGGTGGCGATGTGTGCACCATATAGTTGCTGTACTGGGAAATAAATATGGTAGAAGCTGTCATATCGACTATTGGCTGTGTGTCATGGGTGGTGTGGGGTTCGAACAAATATCATCACACTATTCCGGATGGCATATTTCTTGGGAAAGGTATGTCGAGTGAGGATTAGCAAACGCCTGGAATCAAATAAATCAATGATCAGTTGAGCGCAGTGCCAAGTTCTAAGTTTTTTTTGTCAAAACTCAACGTCACAAGGATTGTTGTCTACGATAGAGTGAATGTTCATTTAGTACATTCCAATTCAAAAAGCCAGAATGTAGATTACTCAAAGATTCATTTATAGGGCATCGTATATTAATACGTCGTATATAGTTTACAAAAGTATAGCTCAGTCAACATTGACAGTTTCCATGTTCAATAAATCCTTGCTTGTGTAATCACAACCGTTGAAATTAACAATAGATTATACAGAGTCTGCCACTGTATTATAATTGGATATCATAGTATTAGCCATCTATAAAGGCTCTATAAAAGCTCTTGATAAAGTGCTTTGTCATATTACCAATCACTGTCTACGATTTTCGCTTTGCTAATACGCCAACAAGTTTCATTGGGTTTTATCAACATCGAAATCCATTCTTAGAGGTATAAAGCTTTAGACAAGGGCATTTTCCGTGATGGTGAGGGTGACGGCGTTTCTTGTTCTGGTAATCAGATGTGAGATCTGGATAGCGGTCGAAGTTTTGACAAGTTTGGCTGGCGGGCGGGTTATAAGCGACGTTTCAAGGCGAAAGTGATGAAT
>JARQWA010000112.1:0-59878 GCA_030294605.1 Ambrosiella beaveri
TCCTCCTCTCCCGCCCTAACTTCCCTCCTCTCTACCTCCACCTCCGAAACCCTCACCCTCACCTACGCCGACCTGCACATCCTCACCTCCGCCCTCACCGCCCACCTCCTCTCCATCCTGCCCCCCGGCACCCCCACAAACCCCGTTATCCCCATCCTCCTCCCGCAATCCCCTGATCTCTATATCGCCCAAATCGCCATCTTAAAAGCCGGCGCTGCTTTCTGCCCGCTAACTCCCGATACTCCCTCTGACCGCCTCCTCTTCATCCTCTCCGACATCTCTGCCCCCCTCCTCATCACCGGCCCTGCCCCCCCCGGCATCCCTCTGCCCATCCCCACCCTCCCTATCACCCTTCCCTTCCTCCGCTCCCTCCCGGAATCCCCTCGGCCGCCGCCCCTCTGCATACCCCCCTCCCACCTCGCCTACCTCCTCTACACCTCCGGGTCCACCGGCCTCCCGAAAGCTGTCGGCGTCCCCCATCTTTCCGTCACCCAGTCGCTCCTCGCACACAACCCACACATCCCGCCCTTCACCCGCTTCCTCCAATTTGCCTCGCCCACCTTCGACGTCTCCGTCTTTGAAATTTTCTTCCCTCTCCTTCGCGGCCGCACCCTTGTTTCCGCCCCCCGCGCCACCCTCCTCGACGATCTCCCCGGAACCATCAACAGGCTATCCGTCGATGCCTGCGAGTTGACCCCCAGCGTCGCCGGGAGCCTCCTCGGGTCCCGTGACAAGACCCCCGGTCTAAAATTCCTGCTGACCATCGGCGAGATGCTCACCGAGCGTGTCATCCGCGAGTTTGGCGGCAATGAGACAAAGGAGTCGATGCTCTGGGGCATGTACGGGCCCACCGAGACTGCCATCCACTGCACCGTGGCCCCCGCCATGTCGTCGATGGCCTCCCCAAATTCCATCGGGATCCCCCTTGCTACTGTATCCTGTTACATACTCTCCGAGGAAGACCCGGGCGTCGTGTTGCCGGTGGGAACCCCAGGGGAACTGGCTGTCGGCGGCCACCAGCTGGCTACGGGCTACGTGAACCGCCCAGAGCAGACGGCAGCCGCCTTTATTGAAATTGAGCATGGCCGGCTGTACCGAACGGGCGACCGTGCCGTGATGTCCGCTGACGGCTCGATGAAGTGTCTCGGGCGCATATCCGAGGGACAAGTGAAGTTACGGGGCCAACGGATGGAACTCGGCGAGATCGAGCAGGCCGTGCTCCGCTATGAGGCCTGTCACTCGGCAGTGGCCGCCGTGGTCGAGTCGGTGCTGGTGGTCTTTTGCGCAGTTACCATGGACATTGATCGGGCCGCTGCCGAGGAGGGAATCCGCGAGGTGTGCAAACGGTGGTTGCCGGGCTGCATGATACCGGGGGCTGTGGTCATCCGGGAGGCCTTCCCGCGGTTGCCAAGTGGCAAGATTGACCGCAAGACTTTGAAAAGAGAATACGAAGAGAGCCTGCTAGACAACCAAGGAGACAAGGCGGAACAACCTGAAGATAATGCCGACATCAAAAAGATCATTGAGATCGTTGAATCTGTGGTCCCCGGCAAAGTAAAAGCCTCCACCCCCATTTCCTCCGCCGGCCTCGACTCCCTCGTCGCCATCCGCCTCGCCGCCGCCTTCCGCTCTGCCGGCATCCCCACTCATGCTCTCGACATCCTCACCGCTAAGACCATCGCCGATCTTACTTCCCTTCTCCCGGCTTCACCTTCCAGACCGCCCGCTGCTCCGACAATCATCACCCCATCATCTCTCCCGCTGCCTGTCCTCCCCGATAGCACACCCGTCTCCTCCGTCGAAGCCGTTGCCCCGTGTTCGACAATTCAAACCGCCATGATAACTGAGACCCTGCGGGACCCCGTCGCCTACTGTAACCGCGTCGACATCTCCTTTGGGCCATCTGTGTCCCCGGAACAGGCTCTCTCCGCCTGGCACGATTTGGCCTCCCGGAGTCCGATTCTCCGCACGGGCTTCGTCGTCGCCAGTGATGGCCCAGTCCAGGTCATCTTCACCTCGGTCCCCCCAAACACATCCATCGTCGAGAAACCGGATGCCCTTTTCAGTCTAGAGACTCCCGAGTCATTCCTGACTCCCTGGCGTCTCCAAATCATCGGCCCGTCGGAACCCCCCGCCGATCTCCAAGCCACCCTCTTCATCCACCACGCCCTCTACGACGGCTGGTCTCTCGAGATGCTCCTCTCCGATCTCTCCGACCTCCTGACAGTGTCCCCCTCTGAATCGGAGCCCCCTCTGAGCCGCCGCCCAGCCTACCATGAGATCTCGGGCCTGCTCATCAACGAGATGACCCCCAGCCAACAAGCAGCCACCCGCTCTTTCTGGTCCCGGGAACTCGCCGATTTCGACCAGCTGCCCTTCCCCCAAGTCACCGCAAAGATCCGCCAGAAATCCCCTGACATCCTCCAGAGATTCCGCACTCTAACTATCCCCAAAGACACATTGCTTGCCACTGCCACCAGCCTCTCTTGTGCCCCACAAACCCTCTTCCAGCTCTCCGTCGCCTCTGTCCTCTCGCAAATCTCTGCCACCTCCAACATAACCCTCGGTACCGTGCTCTCCGGCCGCACCCGGAACCTCCCCTCCATAGAGTCCGTCCTCGGCCCGTTCCTGACATCCCTCCCGCTCCCAGTCTCACTATCACCGGATACCCCGATATCCTCGGTGGCCCGTCACGTGCACGGGCTCGAGCGGAGAATCATGGGCTTGATCGGCATGCCATTGAAGACGATCCACGAGACCCTGAGCGTGCCGCCGGGGACAAAGTTATGGCATGTCTTGGTGGCCTACCAGGCCCGGATGACGCCAGAGAGGACCGTGCGAGAGATTGGCGGCGTTGATTATCTGGAAAGTGACGTGCTTGTGCAAGTGCATCCTGGTGACGACCGGTTTACCGTCTCTGTTACGGTCCGAGACAATGTCATGGATGCGGAGTTTGCGGATGTGTTTCTCGGTCACATTGAATCTGTCCTCCGGCTTCTCATCGAGACTCCCGACATCCCGTGTGCGGGGATCCCCGTTGCCATGTCGTCTCCTCGTCTCTCCGTATTCAACCCCGACTACACCCCGTTATCCCGCCCGGCCAACGTGGCCTTAGCCTTTGAAGACACCGCCTCCGCATACCCCGAGCATCCGGCTCTTCTCTTCCTTGAGTCCCCGTCGCCGTCATCTGAAATCACCAGCATGTCCTTCGCCACGTTAAACTCCCACGCCAACCAAATTGCCCACCTTCTTAAAATTCTCCTCCCGACTTTCGGCACCGTCGCCATCATCATGGAGAAAAGCCCTCTTCTGTACACTGGGATCCTCGGCATTGTCAAGGCCGGCCACGCCTACCTCCCGCTTCTGCCGTCCACCCCGGCCGACCGAGTGTCCATCATCATGGCGGATGCCTCCGTAGGCCTCTGCCTCGTTGACGGCGCCGGTCTCCCGCTCGCCTCGGCCATTACCACACAATTCGTCAATCTATCCACCGCCAACCTCTCATTTTTATCCACGGCAAACCCCAACCACCGTATCGACCCATCGGCCCCGGCATATATCATCTACACCTCCGGGACCACTGGCACCCCCAAAGGCATCGTCGCCACCCACCTCAACCTCCTCGGCAACATCGATGTCCTGACCACTCTCTACCCCTTTGCCCCCCGGAACTCCCGCCTCCTCCAAGCCTGCTCGCAAGCCTTTGACGTCTCTGTCTTTGAAATCTTCTGGACCTGGCTCAACGGCCTCACCCTCTGCACTGGCACCAAGGGAACCCTCTTTTCCGATCTCCCCGGTGCCATCGCTCGGCTCTCAGCCACCCACCTCAGTATGACGCCCACAGTCGCCTCCCTCCTCACCAAAGCCTCTGTGCCCACCGTGCACTTCCTCGTTACTGCCGGCGAACCCATGACCGAAGCCCTCCGCACCGAATGGGGTCCCACCCTCTTCCAGGGCTACGGCCCCTCCGAAATCACCAACATCTGTACTGTCAAACAAATGGTCGATCCCTCCGACCACATCGGGCACCTCGGCTTTGCCTTCCGCAACACCTCCGCCTTCGTCATGCCACTGGATTCCCTGGATCCCCTGCCCATCGGGGCCACCGGGGAACTCGTTTTTGGCGGCGACCAGGTGACGGCGGGATATCTGAATGCCCCCGAGTTGACTGCAGCCAAGTATCCTACGCACCCTGCCTTTGGCCGGCTCTACCGGTCCGGCGACCTCGGCAGGATGCTACCGGATGGAGCACTGGTGATCCTCGGGCGCATCGATGACCAGGTAAAGATCCGCGGGCAACGGGTTGACGTCGGCGAGATCAACGGGATTCTCACGGCGTCGATTGCCTCGGCGGCAGTCACGCTCAAGATTCAGGAACTCCTTGTATCTTTCTACGTCGGGGACACCTCGGAGCCGGCGAGACAGAAGACTTTTGGTGTGTTACGGGGTAAGGTGCCAGGGTACATGGTTCCGGCGTTTCTAATCGGGGTGCCCGAGATCCCGTTGACGGCCAGTGGTAAAGTCAACAATCGGAATCTCACGGCCCTCTTTGAGTCGTTTTCGTCTGAGGAACGTGCCAGCTTTGGAGCTCCAAGTGATGAAAAAAAAGTATCATCGTGGTCATCTTCGGAACGACTCGTCACCGATGCCCTGTCAGTGATCCTTGGGGTGGACGAAGAGGCTCTCCGGCCGTGGACGCCGCTGGTGACGATTGGCCTTGACTCGTTCATCTCCATCAAGATTGCACGGGTCCTTTCGGAGCGGCTGGCTCGGGAGATCTCGGTAGCCGGGCTATTGAGGAGCTCGACAATCTCTCAACTGGCCGAGAACATCTTTGGTGGTCAGTCCGTTGAGTCCGAAGTCAATGAGCTTGAGGAAGACCAGAAACCTCTTGTATCCACAGAAATCATCCGCAAAGTCTCGGCCCTCCTGACGCAAAAATCTCTCAACTTCCTCTCCATCCTCCCGACTACTCCTCTTCAAACCTCAATGCTCGCCCTAGACCCGGCCACCTATATTTGCAAACTCGCCCTCCGCATCCCCGATGACGACCCAGAAGTCTTCACCCGCTCTTGGTTTTCTCTGTGCCGTCACCATGGAATCCTCCGCACCGCATTTGTCGAGACTGGAGACGACAATATGCCTTTTGTCCAAGTCCAGCTAACCAACACGGAGCCCACCGCCGTCTCCAGGATCGTCACATTGTCTGTCGATGCCTGCCTCGACAAATTATCCGGCATGATCCCCGGTCTCCTTGCGAATCACCGCCCTCCCGTAAGAATGGGCATCACCCAGGAACATGGATCCCACTTTGCCTGCATTGTCATCCACCATTCGCTTTATGACGGCATCGCCATGAAACTGTTACTCTCTAACCTCGCCGCGATTCACCTCCACGGTCGCTCCCCGATGCCCGACGGCGACTACGCAGCCTTCCTGTCCGAGGCCCTCGAAATCCCCTTGGATGCCCCGGCCTTCTGGAAAAAGCTCTTCACTGGCTTCATCCCCAAGAGACTCCCGAGAACCGCCAGCACCAAAGGCTATAAGTGCGTCTCCACGCCTGTCTCCGTCTCATCCGCCGCCGTCAATTCCTTGGTCAAACGCCACGGTGTCTCCCTCCTCTCCATTATCCAAGCCATCTGGACTTACGTCATCTCCGCCGCCTTTGACACCCCAGACATCGCCATCGGCAACGTCATCAGCGGCCGGCACATTGCTATCGTCAACATCGACACTCTGGCCGCCCCTTGCTTCAACACCGTACCGCTCCGAGCCGATATCTCGTCGTCGGCCACCGGCACTCTGCTAGATCTCGTCTTTCACTTCCAGGAGCTCAACGGGGCCGTGAGGCCGTATTCGTTCTCGGCGTTGCGGAATGTCCAGAGGTATGTCGGGAAAGGCAGACTGTTTGACAGTCTGGTCATTTTACAGCCGGCGGCCGCGGACATGGGCGAGTGGGAGGTTGTGAGGGATGATTCGGCAATGGATGTGCCCATTGTTTGCGAGGTTCATGTCGGCAACAAAGTGGAGCTGACTGTTCATCATGACTGGTAAGTGGTTTTTGGTAGCAGTATTGGAGACGGAAGAAACTAACCCTAGTTGATAGCTCGTTCGTCACCTCCGACGTCGCCCGGAAATTCGCCCCCGCCTTCGAGTCTATGCTGAAAATGCTGCTGAAAGTCCCAAAATCCCATCTGGAAGGGCTCAAGAAAAACCCCGCCTTATCCCACCTAATATCCTCTTCCCCCAAAGCCCTCTCATCCACCATCCCGCCCACTTCACTGCCCTTGTCTACCCCCATCCTCTGGACTCCCCTCCAAACCACTGTCCTCAATACCATCCTCCCTCACACCGCCACCCCAGCCTCCAAGATAACCCTGACCACACCCTTCCCCCACCTCTCCCTTGATAGTATCACCTCCTTCCAAATCGCTGCATCCCTCCGATCCGCCGGCTTCCAAATCTCCGGCGTCGACGTTCTCGAGAACCCCACATGCGCCGGCATCGCCGAGTTTCTAGAAAGACAGCAAAATAAATCTGAAGCTCTGTCCGACTCCGAGTCCGACGATGCCTTCTTTACGCCAGCGACTGATGAGATTGAGGAAGAGGAGACCGCGGCTGTCGACTGCACTGCCGTCCAGGACGCCATGATTGTAGAAAGCATCAAGACAAAGGGCTCAGCTTACGTGAACCACTTTGTTCTGGAACTCACCGAAGACTTTGCTATTTCGCATCTGAAAGACTCGCTGGCAGTGTTGGTGACTGTCCATCCGATGCTCCGAACCGGCTTTGTCCCTGCTGACGGCGACACAAATACAAGCTCAGCACACAAAATGATCATCTATGAGGCGTATGGCCCGGCCATAACCGAGACTGAAAGCTTGGACATGAATTCATGGTTCTCAAGTTCCCGCAATGACATCATGGCCGATCTCTCCCTGCCTCCGTGGCGCGCCATCATCTCCACTTCTCGCCTCTCCGTCGCCTTCTCCGTCCATCACGCCCTATACGACGCCACTTCCCTCTCCATGATTCTTGCCTCCTTCTCCCGCATCCTCTCCGGCCACACAGTCCCCCACCATTCCGTCATTTCAGCTTTCCGTCACTTGCATAGCCTAACCTCCTCGGCTGCTGCATCCAACCGCTACTGGGAAACCATTGGGAAAACCCTAGTCATCAACGCATTCCCTATCATGACTCCGTTGACCCTACCCATCCGGGAATCCCGCTCTGTCTCCACAATACTCTCATTGACCTCAGACAATTTGTCTGTCTTCCTCAAAACTGGAACTTCCACCCAAGCTCTTGTCCACGCCATCTGGACCCGCATTCTCGCCGCCTATCTCGGGACCCCTTCCGTAACCTTCGGCACCGTCCTTTCCGGCCGGGACGCCGACGGCCTAGACAAAATTGCGATCCCCTGTGTCACTACGCTTCCTGTAACCGGCGAGGCTGTTGAATCTAATGCGGAACTGCTCAAAACGTCAATGAAGAACGCCATTGAAGTTATGAGACACCAGTTCACCCGCCCCACCGACATAGCCAAATGGACCGGCAACCCCGGAGTCCGTCTTTTCGACACTATCGTCGTTTTGCAACGTGAGACCGCCTCCGAAGGCCCGTGGATTGTTACACATGACGAGGGGACTGTCGATTACCCGGTATCTGTCGAAGTTATTGTTGGTAAACAACTGAGACTCAACCTCGCTTTCTGGACCGATGTCCTCCCGGTCGAACAAGCCGAGATTCTCTCTCGCCAATTTGACTTGGTTCTGTGTGACCTCGCCCGCAACTCCACTGGAGTCTATGAGAATCTTTGGAGGACGAGTCCATCCGTCATATCTATCATGCCTCCGGAGCAGCCCACGCTTCCGACTCCACACACACTCCTCCACCACCTCGTCGAGCAAACCGTCCGAGACCACCCGGATTCTCTGGCTCTCGAGTTTGTGAACTCCATCTCAGAATCCTCTTATGCCTCCAAAATATGGACATTCAAGGAGCTCGACAATATGGCCAATCATATCGCAAAGATGCTTATCCCACTGACTAAGTCTGATGACGTCGTAGCCGTACATTACAACAAGTGCCCCGAGGCATACCCCGCTATGCTCGGCATCCTCAAAGCCGGTTGTGCCTATCTTGCCCTTGACCCTTCGGCCCCGGCAGACCGTAAATCCTTTATCTTGTCTGACTCCAAAGCCGCAGTCCTTCTTCAGACTGCACATTTACCCAAGATTGAATGTGATATTAAGACCATGACGCTCAGTATTGATGAGCTTGGTCAACATAATACCATCAACAAGCCGGCTGACCGAGCCACTCCTGAGACCCGTTCGTATTGCCTCTACACCTCCGGGACCACCGGCATCCCAAAGGGCTGCGAGCTCACTCACGACAACGCCGTCCAGGGTATCCTTGCTTTCACCCACCTGTTTGCTCCGACCATAAAGTCCACTTCTCGTCTGCTCCAATTTGCCTCGTTCCACTTCGACGTTTCCGTTTTGGAGCAGTACTGGCCCTGGTCAATCGGCATCCCAGTCGTCTCGGCCCTAAAGGATGTCATTCTTTCCGATATCGAAAATACTCTCGCTGTTCTCGACATCAGCCACGTTGATCTGACGCCATCCCTGGCTGCCCTTGTCCGACCCGAAAAGGTCCCGTCTTTGTGTGACGGTCTCTTTATTACCGGCGGCGAACAGCTCAGACGTGAGATTCTCGATGCCTGGGGCGACCATCAGGTCATCCACAATGCCTACGGCCCCACCGAAGCCACCATCGGTGTCACCATGCGCCGGCGTGTGCCCCGAAACGGCCGCCCCGCCAACATTGGTCCCCCGTTTCCCAACGTAGGTACCTATGTTTTTGAACCCGGCACCGAGATACCCGTGCTCCGAGGAGCTGTTGGAGAACTCTGTGTTTCCGGACCTCTAGTTGGAAAGGGATATCTGAGCCGTCCTGACCTCACTGCCGAGAAGTTCCCAACATTAAACTACTTCAAAGACCGTGTTTACCGCACCGGCGATCTCGTCCGCGTTCTTCATGACAACTCTTTTGACTTCCTCGGACGTGCCGATGACCAGGTCAAACTTCGTGGCCAAAGGCTGGAACTCGGTGAAATTAACCACGCCATTATCTCGGAGGTCCCCGGGATCCACCACGCCGTTTCCTTGGTTGTCAAGCACCGTATTACGGGAAAAGACCTTCTTGTTGCTTTCATTGCCACATCAGCAATGGCTCTGTCACTTGCCCCAATGGCTCCGGAAGTTATCGAGTCCAAGTTATGTGGCAAGGCCATCAGTGCATGTAGAGGCAAGCTTCCCGGGTATATGGTACCTACTTATGTACTGGAGACAACATATATACCCTTGAGTGCCAATAACAAAGCTGATACCAAGGCTCTTCGTGGCATCTTCAACGCTTTGCCTCCCGGGTATCTCATGAAGACTGGCAAGTCGGTTTCATCGGAGCCGGCTGGTGAAGACGAAGCCAAGATTATCGAAGTACTGAAGAAATTTTCTGGGATTTATGATGTCAATGAGTCAACAAGTATCTTTGATTGCAGCGTTGATTCCATTTCTGTTGCTCGTTTTGTCAGATTGTTGAAATCACGTAACATCAATGTATCTGCTGCGACAGTGCTTCAGTATCCCACAGCTCGGGAGCTCGCAACCAAGCTGCGGGAGCTGAAATCGGAAACGACAGAGTATATCTCTGATACTGCGCTCGCTGCCTTTGCGCACTCAGTTGGCGCTGAAGTCTCTAGGAAACTCACCAGACACTCCGAAATCGAGTATATTCTTCCCTGCCCGCCTCTCCAAGAGGGTATGTTGTCACGGGCATCAATGAGCGAAGACGGCGTCTACTTCAACCATTTTCTTTTCAATATCCGCAAAGATGATCTCCACAATATCGTTGCTGCCTGGAAAAGATTGATCGAGGAGTTGCCCATTTTGCGTACTGTTTTCGTGCCAACAGGAAAAGGGTTTGCGCAAGTTGCCCTAAAGAGGAAGGAGTGCATACATCAAACTTCCATTGACAATAACAATCTCAAAGGGGCAATTGCCAAATTAAATGCCGACTGGGTCAAGGAGAACAAGGCTGTACTTGAAACTCCATTGAAAGTTACCGTACTTCGGACCGAGACGTCATCTCACCTGTTGGTGCAGATGTTCCACGCTCTTTATGACGGAACAAGCATTGATCTCCTGCTTTCTCGCGTCGCCGAGTATGCCAAGAACCATTATGCTCCAGCTCCGTTGACACCCTCCTTTTCCCAGGTTCTCCCCCACCTGCTCCATCTCATGACCACCGACTTCTGGAAGAATCATCTCTCTACTTGGACTCCTACAACTTTCCCTGCCGTCAAAATATCAAATCCAGGCACTAAGCCCGCTGTCCATCGTCTTTCTTTGTCACTCACTCAATTCGAGCCCCTCCGATCTTCCCTTTCGACTCCCTGGTCTGCGCTTTCCCTAATCCTTTTCCTTAACCTAGTCTCTCCCGTCTTCCCAACCAGTTTCACTACGGGTGTCATTACATCTGGGCGTACACTTGATATCCCCAATGTTACAGATACAATCGGTCCTCTGTTTAACACGATCCCCTTCCATATTTCTCAAGATACGCCCACATGGCGGATCATTGCCAAGAAAGTCACTGAGTTCTTTGGAATACTGCCACAGATTGAGCATACGCCTCTCCGCACGATCCAAAAGTCATGCGAACAAGCTAGAGGAAAAGCCCTCTTCGACTCTTTGTTCTCTTTCAGGCAGATCGAAAAGGCCGCCACATGGAACGATTTGATGGAACTTGTTGACGATGACGTGGTAGCTGATTATCCCGTCGCCTGTGAGATGGAGTTATCCAAGGAAGAAAATACTCTATCGATCCTGCTGGTTGTCAAGCCCGAGGTTGCTGCTGCTGTTGACTTTAAAGCTCTTTTTGGTCGTCTCAAGAAGACTTTGGAGTCGGTCACTCCAGAGACCCTCTTCACCAATGATGTTTCCACTAACACGCCCACCCCGACCCTTCCCATACGCAATACTACTGCCTCTTCAGAAGTCTCCCTGTCTCCAACTGCCTTGACCCTCCGTACTGAACTTTCTCGTTTCTCCGGAGTAACAATAAATGACATAAATCATGCTACCACAATTACTTCTCTCGGTCTTGACAGCATCGATATTGTTCGTCTATCCGCTGGTCTTCGCGATCTCAGTCCGCCACTCATAATCTCGCCTATGGTCATCATGAAAGCCCAAACTTTGGCAGAGATTTCTACAAGCATTGACAAGGCTTCTACTGTGGAGAAGAAAGATACATCGTCGATTTGGACAGAAGTCATCAACACCTTGACCAGGGCTGTCAAATCTTCCCACCATGATATCGTCACCAAGTCTGTTCTTCCCGCAACGCCTTTACAAGAGACGATGATTGTCAAGATGCAGGAGTCAGATTTCGAGTGGTACTTTAACCAGGACCTTAGGCAAGTTGCTTCATCTGTTGATGTCAAGCGTCTTGAACAAGCCATTACCGACGTTATCAATGCCAACCCAATCCTTCACGGAGCATTTGTTCCAATTACAGATGCGTCAGTTTCTGCTACATTTGCCTTGGTAGTCCCAGATCGTCACTGGGCTGTCCAACACGTCTCAATTGATGATATCTCTAAAGCACAATCTGTGATGGCTACGGCCCGGGCTCAGGCCAAGAGGTCCAGTGGTCTGGCTGATCTCTTCCAGGTTCATTTCATCCACGTGAATGAATCAGTCTATGTTTTGCTTTCAATTGCGCACGCTCTCTACGATGGCTTTTCTTTGGATGTGGTTCACAATGATTTCATCACAGCCTATCATGGGTCTGTTGCAACTCATGCTGGGCCTGAAGAATTCCTTTCTTTCCTGATCTCTACTTCCCCAGACTCTGCATCATCTTTCTGGTCTCACTATCTCTCTGGTGCCACACCGTCCCTAATCCCGACTGTGCCCACCTCCAACTTTTCTCCCATCCACGAGGAACTCACTTCAACACTCTCGCCTGTCGATGTCCGCAGTCTTTCTACTGCACACTCACTTTCCTTACAATCCATTGCCTTCTCTGCTTACGCGGCCCTTCTCGCATCCATTGTTGCCTCCACTGATGTCACATTCGGAGCTGTCCTCTCCAACCGTGACTTGCCAGGAGCCGCTGACATCATGTTTCCGACCATGAACACGGTTGCCATTAGATCCATCATCCATGGCTCTGGTCTCGAGTTCATGAGATACATGCAAAAGAACCATGATGAAATGCGAGAGTTCCAAACTTATCCTTTGCGCTTGGCTACAGCCAACACCGGTGCTTCTAGGCTTTTCAACACTTTGTTCATCGTTCAGAAAGCTGGTGGAGAGTCAGTCCATGAGCCCTTACTTCTGGAATCTGCAGAGTCCTCGGCTGATCTTGAGTATCCTCTGGCCATTGATATTGAGGTCTCTACTACTCAGATCACCTGGCGCATGACTGCCTCTCCATCTGTCTACTGTGCCAATATTCTGTCGTCTCTTGATACCATTTTCCAAACTCTGGTCAACAATCCGAAAACTCCAATGCTTTCTGATGCCAAGATTCTCTCCTTTCTCCCCTTCTCCCCTCCACCGGCAACTGACAGTTCCGCTTCCAATGGCATTCTGACGCCGGCGTCCGACTCGGATCCTTGGTCTCCTCTGGAGCTGACAATCCGTTCCATCCTGTCCGAACTGTCTGGCGTCCCAGAAGACGAAATTCCTCGATCAAGTACTTTGTACCGTCTTGGCCTCGATAGTATCACAGCAATCAAGGTTTCGGCCGTGTTAAAAAAAAAGGGTGTAAAGTTGACACCTAGACAATTGATTACAGCAGTGGATATTCGAGAGATGGCCACTACAGCTGCTTTGGTTCGTGAGATGAGTGGGTCTGAACAAACGAAGAGTTCAGCTTCGTCGTGGAATCCAAACGTCCTGCAAGTTGCATCAGGGTTGGGTGTTTCGTCGGGTGAGATTGAGGATGTGCTGCCCTGTATCCCGATGCAGACTTACATGTTGAGTGCCTGGGATATGACGAACGGGGCCATCTTTAGCCCTGAATTTGCATGGGATATTACCGGCATGGCCATGACTGATCGGGATATTATCACAAGTGCCTGGGCACGAACTGTTGATTCGTATCCGATTCTACGCACGGTTTTCGTTCCGTCAGACAGTATCAACGACACTCCTTTTCTACAAGTGATTCTCAAACCTACTTCGAATCTTGTCACTCCTGTCAAATCCCTGTTGTCAACCCCAGCTTTCTTCACTCCCACGACTCCCTTTGTTCGCCCTTCATTGGCTTCATCTTCCGGCAGCTCCGTCACCTTTACTCTTGCCATCCACCACGCTCTTTATGATGCCTCCAGTCTGTCTTCTCTCATACGTCGCTTCCAGTCGTTTATCAGCGCGCTTAAATCAGGAAGTGCACTTCCAGATCCGATCCCTTTGGTGCCGTGGCGAGAAATGGCTCTTGCGCCTAGAGGCAACGAGCAGGAAAGGAAAGTCTTTTGGCAAACAAAATTGAGTGGGCTTAGTGAGATCCACCGGCAGCCTGAGCGTCCGGAGGACCGGGAGGCGTGCTATCACGAGGGGGCACTTCCTGAAGATGACATTGAGAAGTTGAGGAGGGAGTGCTCGGAGAGAAATGTTAGTATGCAGGCGGTCTTGTTCGCATGCGTTGCGAAAGCTATCGCTTTGAAGAAGAAAGTGAATGATATTGTGCTTGGCATATACATGGGCGTCTCGGCAGATGCTGATACACTTAATGCGGCCTTCCCAACTTTGAACCTACTTCCTATCTTTGTCAGAGATACTCAAGGAGATTTCTGGTCCATGGTTACCGAAGTGCAAAAGTCTCTTCACGACTTACAAAACGGACGTGCTCGCTATTCGAGTTTATACGAGATCTCTCAATGGACTGGTGCCTTTCCAGTTGCCTTTGTCAACTTCCTTATTTCTCTTCCTACCTCTGAGTCCACTCCGGACAGGGCCAGTATATTTCTTCGGGATATGCCCCCACGTAGCTCACTCGGTTGGACTTGGGAAGTTTCATCGACACTTGGTATTCGGAACGCATGGTGTAAAGTAAGTAGTCGTCCGTGGGACATTTCACAATCAAAAGTTCATGACGAGAATAATAGACTAACCTTAGTGCAGGAAACTATTGATGTTGAGTTAGCAATCCGTGCCGGCAGGTTGGACATGGGTGTTTTTGGAGCGAGAGAAGTGGTGAGAGGAGCGGAGGAAATGCTTCAAGCCATTTCCAAGGTTATGATGTTGGATTCACATGTCCCGTAGAATTTTTGTAATTGCTTGTTTTTGTAATTTTGTGTTTTGTGTTTTGTGATTCATGCACGTTTGAGTCCTCAATGCATTGAAAGGCGATAATCAGTTTAGTTAATTTACTGATTGAGTCGATAAAAAGTTAGTAACTAAACATTTCATGGTTCAACAAATTTTACCCATATAACCGATTGTGAGTAAACCCAATAAAAAGAGAAGAAACATAGGTCCATACGAGAGTCGAACTCGTGTCTTTGGAAGGCCTTGACGGGTAATCAAAATCCAACGTCATAACCACTAAACTAATGAACCGTTAATTATTATGAGAAAATTTTGTTAGTAACCTTAAGTACCTTTCTTCTACAACCCTATAGGTTGCGGATATTTGTCAGTTGACATATCCCTATATAAATTAGGTGATGAGTCGATAACCCTATTAGGGGTTGCTACGCTTAAGTAGACAACGTACAACACTATCAACTGAGACAAATTAGAATTTAAAAGGGCTAATTAAGATATTCTGGGTTTTTGGAAGAATTACGCACATGCCCTGTGTGTAAGTGGGTGACAAAAAGAGGCTTGCTAAAAACCACCGCTTCTTGTGTAATACCACTTTTTAGTGTGATCCTTTTTTTCGATTTTTGACCAGGTACCCCCTAGAGTACTTTTTGAGGTACTTCCAACATCAAACCCTCAACTCCTTGTATAAAAGAGAATGGCACTATGCATCTTTGTTTTTGTGTATATAGAGTATATATAGTGATGATATCTGGAATGATTATACAACTATGGAAACATCAACAATTATAAAAATTTGGTAGTAGGGGTAGAAGAATTGAAGTAAAGTATAGACATATTTTTTCTAGATTTTTCTGACCTCTGGAACACAAGACATTTTAGGTTAAAGATAGTATATTTTCAGTACTAGATTATAGTAGAGATTCACAGTAAATTTAGGGTATAGACCCTTATATACTTGATATTTAAAAGCAAATATCAATACAAGTGTATATGAAAAAAAAACTTCGATGTGATAAATTTATAATTTTGATTTATTTAAATCATTAGAAATCTAAATTCTAAAATAGAAATATATAGATCTATTTCCCTAGATTCTAAATATCCTCTCTATTTTCTATTTCATACACAATTGAATTCACTATACTCCTTCAAAGATTAGAAAATCATGAAAATATTGTATTTATATACCAAAATACACCAAAAATATACTATCTTTAACCTAGAATATCTTGTGTTTTAGAGGTCGGAAAAACCTAGAAAAAATATGTCTATACTTTACCTCAATTCTTCTACCTACTACCAGATTTTTATAATTGTCGATGTTGGAAGTATCTCAAGGACATCGTCGTGGAAGGAGCAAAAACCAGGAGGCTGGAGGGACTTGAGAGGAAATTATTGGGTAACAAATAGAAGGCTCTGATTAGTGGATAAGGATGTTGTTGTGGCCAGCTGATGAGTGGGTCTGAAGGTGGAGGAAACTTGTGTCTGACCTTTTCCATTAGGCCATGTATGGCAAGGACCCTGAGATAGAGTTGCACTGTCCGTCGGAGGAGACTTAGTCCAGTGCGTTTCTGACTCGAGTAACCCTTGTGAGAACACCGACACAATTCTGTCGTGCCGCTAATACATAATGTCAACTGCATCTAGGCCCTCCGGATATGCCCGATACAAAATGGGCCGAAAATAGTGAGTCCAAGTCCAGGATGGTCGGGAGTCTACGAGAGCCTAGGGCAAAGGGTCTCTTGTAACTCATTGTAAAATCTGGTAATTCCCAACACAAGAGATAGGCGAGTTTCTCACTGGGCATCCAAAAATGAAGTCGTGATAGGCTGTAAGATAACATACCTTCCAACCTAACAAAAGAGTCACTACTGACATTAAAGTTTTGCTTAAAATACCCTGAAGTTAATTCTAACCATTCTTCAAGGCCCTGGTCTCCACGTCCGGAAAAGTCCAAGTTATCAAGAACCCCGCAATCAAAAGGCCATGACTTACCGTGCCGGATCATAGTGTGTCGAGTGGAGTCCACTAGTATGTGAGTATCGTGAACTTCTCAGTATAAACAATCATATAGAGTATTTCTACCAGTAAAAATAAGCTTGCATATTGGCAGCAATAGCTCCTGTAGAGCCCACTCCCGTGTTTCCCAGGGCGTATGCGCGGGATCGTTGGTTAGCAAGTTATTGCCTCTGAGTACAACATTTTGTATCAGTATCATAGAAGGAATATGGAAACGGGGAATGTGACTTCCCGTGTCGTGGTCAGACGCAATGGCGAGTGTCAGGTCGGCATACCGGTATATGGCTCCCATACAACTTATCTGGCAGGCTTTATCCTCGTCGGAATCTTGAATGATGCAAAATCGATCAATCCAGATGAAGTCGTAACCGAGGGCCTCGGATACCTCCATGACTTCGTATAATGCTCTCGACAACAAGTCTGTTTTTAGGAAGCCAGGTGTGAACATATGGCTTATGGTGGGTTTGTTGAGAATCAACTTGGGATTTGGTTCCCATTTGTAGCTTATGGCGGCGTATTTGGCCGCGTCTGGACGGGTCTGCGCAACGCATCGCTTTTTGGCATCAATGAGGCAGAACGGGGAGGGATCTTGATCTAGATTGGGCCGGAGGTCAGGTTATGATACCGTTGATTCAGAGTTTTGAGGTGAACTTTTTGTTGAACGTACCCTTTTGACGCCCATAAATGAGCTTTTAACAGAGACTATCCTTGGAACACAAACATAGAATCCTCACAGCCTCAATCTTGAATAAAGTGTGATCTTGAACAAAAATAAAATCTTTTTGGTGTCTGCGTCGACCCTCCTATGCACCGAAACACTAAATTGCCCGTGTTTCAGAGCTCGGAGTTTACTATCTTCATTGTACCGCATGTCCACAGTACACCATGTCATCGTACCCACATTCCCGGCCCAAACACCCCAGATATGCATAGTTGATATGACATCATCGGGTGTGATCTGACAAAACTGCACATTGGCATTCAAGTACGTCTTTGTTCCTTGCTAAAGAATGCGCCAGACCGCGCAGTCTTGGCGGGAGCACGTGATTGCGGAGACTCAGGGGTCATATTCCTGTAGAACTTCAACCCTGAGCTGTGCATGCAAGGAAAAGAATAAAGGTATGGCGATATTCGCAGAGGATGGGTCATTAACGAAGCAGTGGCAGTTTCTGCAGACATTGGGAATATCCCATGCTAAAATTCAGGTTAGTTTTGGGTTTGTCACGTCGTGTCACATGACTGTGGTATCTATGACACCCCATCTTGATACAGGTATTCTTCGGTGTCATCTGCCATGTTTCTAGACAAGTATCCTCTGCTTGGATTTTCTTGACCAGTTCTCTTGTTGAATTGTTGAGTTGTTGATACACAACTTGTGCAACACAGGGTTCAAGGTAGCATGGAGTCCCCATGTACCCCGAAAACTGACGTGGATCCATAGAAGTGGAGCTTATGGTAACACAAAATAGCACCAAGATTACGTCAGCGTAACGGTGCTACAACTCTTGGCAAATGAGCTGCAACTATGAAACAGATATCCAAGTCAACTTAACCTTTTCTTACCCCGTAGTATTATTACCAATTCTAGAATACAATACACATTAGATACGCTAACATCTATGCAAGAAATTCTCTAAATTCTATCCTCCTCATCCACATCCATTCCCTCTCCTTCACTCCCCCTCTCGCCGTCCCCCTCCACCGCCTCCCCCTTCAACCTCCTAATCGACCGCAACGCCGTCTCAAACTTCCTTACCTCATCCTTCAACTTCTCCCTCCTCACCGCCGTCGCCTCATCCTCCTCCATCAATCGCTCATACGCTGCCCGCCGCCCTTCTCCCCCCACAACCCCAATTACCTCCTCCTCTAGCCTCCCCGCTTCCAATCCCTTCTTCAACTCCGGGAACAAGTCACTGTGCACCGCCAAACACACGCTGTCGGCAAAGCGTGCAGCCGCAAGTCTATAGTATCCCCTAACGTACGCGTAGACTTCGACCTCGCGCGCGAACGGGTCCGGCCCCATCTTTGCCAGCTGGCCGGCGCGCGTATTGAGATCGCTGCGTCGCTCCTCGGCTGACATCATGGCCCATGAACGTGCGGGGCCTCCATCTCCCTCGCCTTTGTAAGCCTTCCAGCGCACTTGGTGCCGGTAATGTTGCAAAACAGCCAATTCCTCATCCTGAAACCGCTTAAAGTCCTCGTCGTTCAATGTGAACAACCGCGAGGTATGATTCCGGTAAATCCGCATCAGCCACCTCTGCGCCTCAGCTTCCCGCTCCGAGACAAACTTCTCCATTACCGTTGACACCGTGTCGAAAATTAGCCTCTTCTTCAACTTGGCCAGCGCCACCTCCTGGGCTCCCACTACAATCTCATGAACCAGCTCCACACTACGCGCCAGCATCATTTCCATCGGGCGGTCCCACTGCTCCGTCGCCTGCGTGCAGAAATGCTCGTAGACATCCAACGCCACCACATCCGGAAGACCCGGTCGGCTAAAATCCTTGATGGTATCACGGACCTGCCCAATCTTGTTCTTCATTGGCTGGCTAAACTCGGCAAAGGGGCCTAGATTACCAGGGCCCTGGCCTGGAGGTGGCGGCGGGGGACCTCGGAAGTCTGGGCGCGGGGTGCCGCTGCGAGAAGGGGCATTTGGGTTGAGGTTGGAGGGGCCGCTGCCGCCATTGCGGGCGCGTTTGGACGGGGTGTTAAAGCCGAGGTCCTGGGCTCGCTTGCGGCCGCCGGGGGTGCGCGCAGGGGGCATCGGGGTGTCGGATTCCGAACCGGATTCATCGAGGTCGATGACACTGGGGGCATCGGAAGGGTCGCTTAAGATGACTCTGGGTTTCATAGCATGGAGGCAATTGCGAAACTGCTCGCAAGAACGCTGGAATGTCGAGCCGAAAGACGGGTGATCCATCGCAGCCTTGATCCGGGAGACAAACAGAGACAGGCTCCGGTTGATCTCCATTTCAATGTTTGACGGCAGCTCCGGTAACGCTTGCAAATCCCGGCAAGCGTTGTTGTACCGTGACAGCACCTGGTCCTTGATAGCCGGCATACTATCAGTAAACGCCTTGGATAACATCTCGGACAATCGTTTCCGCAGTCTCTCGACGCCCGTCTGATCGACAAACTGGCTGAAAGACTCCGGCCACCGTTCTGAGTTCTCCCTAAAGAAATTGTTCTCCCATTCGTTCTGTTCCTCCAGGGTCTTGTTGCTCTGCCGAGAGGTCACAAAGTAGCCGTATCCAGTGCGCATATTGTTGCGTTCGCCGCGCAGCATCGAGAGCCATTGCGTGTGGGCATCAGGGTCCTCGGGAATCAGATCGGCCTTGGTCATGACGCCGAGTGTCCGATTCTGCGCATTGTGTCGCCGGATTAACTTGAATGTGGTTGAGTTGACGGGGTCCTGGTTCATTGGGCAGGCCCACAGGATGATTGCGCCCAGATGACCAATGTACTCGGCCGTCAGATTCTCAACGACATTTACAAGATGCATGTCGTTCTCGTCGGTGCTCGTGACGAAAACCCCGGGAAGATCATAATAGCTTAGGTTGGTAAATCCCGGCCCTTTCAATTCCAGAGCCACGACATTCGGACTGAACTTGGTCGTCGTGTTCTCAGCCGCAGCCGCCAGATCCTCGGTCAATGCCTGGCGGCCCGACCCGGGGACAAACTGCTCGTGATTCTTATCCGGGTTCAAAATGGCAATCTGCGCCCATCGCAACACTTCCTCCACCTCGTCCAGCTTGTCAATCGTCTTGAATTCCTTGACAATTTCATGCTGCGGCACCCACGGTGGAAACGGGTTATCTTCAGTGACATCTCTGGGGATAATAGGGCGGTTCAGCGGCTGGTAGCGGTACTTCAACCTCAAGGACACGCGGCAGGAAACGTTAACCGAGCGCGACGAATGAATATGAATGACACACCGCGTACACACGCCGCCACTACGGGGTAAATTCATGCCGGCGAGCCCCGACATCAGGGAGCTCTTGCCTGTCGACTGGTCGCCGACAAGGACTAGCTCAGGGAGCTGCAACTCGTGCTGGACGCCAAGTTCGTGGAGGAGGGCAAGGGTGTCATTGTACGCTTTCAGTCGCTTGCCCATATTGGCGAATGAAGTGTGCGTGAACATGTCCTCGGAGTTTGAGTCCTGGGAGTCGGATGTGGACCGAAGGGGTCTAACCTCGGTGAATATGGGGACTTCCGCGGCATCAGAAGGCGTAGCTGTTTTCTTAATGTTAGTATCTATGTTGACACGTTCATGTTCATGTATCTCGTAGCACTAATGGACCATATCACATTAACAGTGTTTCCCTTCACTTACGAGCATGAGAACGGATCCGAGATCCATAAGTATCGGCAATTGTCGTCGCCGTCAGCCCCGATGTCCCCGATGTCCTCGTCGCCAGCGAGCGCCCAGTGATAGTGGAGCGCGCGGGCGTGGGGGCTGTCGGGGATGCGTTGGGGCTAGACTCATCGCTGAATTCGCGTTTGATTTGGCGGTTTTTATGCCGGGGGGTCCGGGTGTGGTCATGGCCGTTGGACGGCATGGTGACCGGGGAGGATCTCTGGTGAGAAGGGGTGAGTGAAAGGTAAGTAGAGGGTGAATTCACTGGCTCTGGGAGATGAGGAAGAGGGTAAGTTTTAAGGGATTTTCAAGAGTGGGGGAAATGGTATATATAAAAGGTAAATTGCTACTCCTGAATATACCCAGCCAGGCGACCAGATCTATATAGATATATATTGATTTGTGTAAGTTGGTTGGTTACATTTCCCTTCTTAAATGGATGTTAGTGTTCGTAGGCTGCCACCGGGAGTGAATTCCAACCCTAGCATCGTGAAACCCCTGGCGGTTGCACCTTAACCATCTTGAACAACCCCTAGCAACCATCAACATCAGATCGCTAATATATAGCATCATGTTCAAACAATCTCTGAATTCATTGATACAATCAATTTCCAGCAATATTTTTTGGTACGAGATGGATGTAGTTGTTGTAGGTTGCTGACTTTTAGTAGTTTCACATGAGTATTGTCTACATAATTGTTAACTCCTATTAGTGCAATTGATGCCTTTTACTGAGTTAAGACACTAGTAGGGTTAGTATCCTTCTAGGGTATGGCGTCTAGGCGCTTGGTCAGATTGCCCTTCCCCTCATCCAATCAATGGAATGCTAGATTGGCGATGATACTCAGGATCTCTGCCTAATGAATAATCTGGAGCCCAAGAAAACATTATAGATTCTCTGGCTTGATTCAATTGGACTACAAACACACAGCTCTGATATTTGTATGCCCGTTATGTACAGCTCTATACTTTAGCTTCATTATGCCCCTGGGAGCTAAGCAGAAGCTGCCCCTCGATGGCACGTGTGGGATCTTCCACTTGCGAGGGGCTCTTGGTCGTTCACCTTGAATTTTGATCACTCGTATAAGTTAGATTTGTGGTTCGTGGTCGAAGATTCAGTACCATTGGATCACCATAGAGCCTCAACCATTTAAGACCATGATCGTTAGAATGTGTCTAGAATGAGGATCTTTTCTGGTTATCGTCAAATCTAGAATCAGATTCCCACCTCTAGCTTGCTAGAGGAAGCAAGACCCTTGTCAGTCACCGCCTTCAACGACTGTTTTCACAAGCTAAGTAAAACTTAGCCCAAACACTACAAAACCCACCAACATGCTAACAAAAAGTTGTTGTGATTGGGCATCAGGACAGATTCACACAAAAAGACATGTAGAAACATGTAGAAGATATCCAATGGGCACATCATGTATCCAACAGTCCTACCTACCCCCCCAAGGCTAGAAACTCTTCTGATGCCATGGAAGGAAGGCACGTAGTCATTGAATGCATCAAATTAAACCATGTAACTACCAGATGCAGTCAAGTCAAGTCAGTGGCCTGGTCTGGCCGCCGATCTCCATTCTTTTTTTCTACTCTTCCGCTGTCCGTATTCGTGGGAATTTGGCCTCGTTACGCATCCATTCATTCTCCATCCTCCTTTTTTTATTCTTTTGTTGCGTAAAATCTGTCATAGTCAAGAAACTTTTTTTTCTTTCTTTTTTATTTATTTGTTCCTTTTTTTTCTTCTTTCTTGCATCTTGGTGTGTTTTGATTGATTGATCCATTGATTCATCTTACGCAGAGCAGTAGGCGAGTTTGTGCTTCATATCTCACATCTCGTCTCTTGATTATCGTGTTCTTATTCGACCTATACCCCTCCCCCTCCAACCTCCAAATCCCAAACTTCACCATGTCGCTTCAGGTTCCTTTCCGTGGCGTGAAGCCTGTCTCTGAGGGCGCTACCAAGGCCGTCATTCTGGTAGGTTCCAATCAACGAGCAGCAGCCATCGTCGTCAGCCGCTAACGCCCAAGTCCCCCGACAGGTCGGTGGTCCATCTCGCGGAACCCGCTTCCGCCCCCTGTCCCTCGACGTCCCCAAGCCCCTCTTCGACGTCGCCGGCCACCCCATCATCTGGCACTGCGTCAAGTCTATCGCCGAGGTCCCCAACAAGCAGATCCACGACGTCTACATCATTGGTTACTACGAGGAGAACGTCTTCCACGACTTTATCAAGGACTGCCGCAAGGAGTTCCCCGGCCTGAACATCAAGTACCTCCGTGAATATGAGGCTCTTGGCACCGCTGGTGGTCTCTACCACTTCCGTGATGCCATCCTCAAGGGCAACCCCGACAAACTCTTTGTCCTCAACGCCGACGTCTGCTGCTCCTTCCCCCTGACCGACATGCTCAAGCTCTTCAACGATAAGGACGCTGAGGCCGTCATTCTGGGCACCCGCATCAATGCCGACGCTGCCACTGACTTTGGCTGCATTGTCTCCGATAGCCACACTCGCCGTGTCCTCCACTACGTTGAGAAGCCCGAGGGCCACATTTCTGACCTGATCAACTGTGGTGTTTACCTCTTCGCCACCGAGGCCATCTTCCCTTCCATCCGCACCGCCATCAAGCGCCGCACCGACCGCCCCCGCCTGGTTTCCTACCCTTCTTCTGAGAACCTTGAGACCAACTTTTCCGTCCCCGCCGACGACGACGAGCCCCAGAAGATTGTCCGCCTCGAACAGGATATTCTCTCTGACATGGCCGACTCCAAGCAGTTCTACGTTTACGAGACCAAGGACTTTTGGCGTCAGATCAAGACGGCCGGCTCCGCTGTCCCCGCCAACGCCCTGTACCTCCAGAAGGCTGCCGCCGCCAAGGATCCCGAGCTGGCCACCGGTCCCAACATCATCTCCCCCGTCTACATCCACCCCACTGCTGAGGTTGACCATACCGCCAAGTTGGGCCCCAACGTCTCGGTTGGTCCCCGTGCCGTGATTGGCGCTGGTGTCCGCATCAAGGACTCGATTGTCCTGGAAGACTCGGAGATCAAACACGATGCCTGCGTGCTTAACTCTATCATTGGCTGGGGTTCCCGCGTGGGCGCCTGGGCCCGTGTCGAGGGTACGCCGGTGCCTCTTTCGTCTCACGAGACGCAGATTGTCAAGAATGGAGTCAAGGTGCAGGCTATTACGATTCTGGGCAAGGATTGCGGGGTGGCAGATGAGGTTAGAGTGCAGAACTGTGTTTGCTTGCCATTTAAGGATTTGAAGAGGGATGTTGCCAATGAGATTATCATGTAAGAAGGGGAGCAGAAGGTTTATGTGTATATGTTGATAAGAAAGCGGAGGAGTCTGTTTTGTTATAATATCCGGTTGTGTTCTGGGGTTGAGGTCCTGGGCGCATAAATCAAATAAATATCGTTAATCCAGTTTCAGTTTTTTATCAGTCATTGCATGTTAAACATGAACTTATGAGTAAATGATATCTCTGTTTACTGTTTACTAATATTGTTTTTTCTTTTTGCTTTTTACCCCTGGTTGTGACTTGTCAACAAGACTATCTGTATCAATGGTATCAAAACAACTTCCAACTCAATATCTCCGTCTCTCTACTTCTTAACTTCACTTCACATCTAATGCTAATTGTATTTATAAACATTACCCATTCCCTTAATCCTCTCTCTCATCGAATCCCATTCCACGTCTGACTGACGACGGCAATCTACCCACCATCGGACTCGCCGGTCTCGATGTCGCCAACTCAGCAACGCCCACCCCATCCATCGGGTTTGCATTCAACTTAGCCAGATCCAACCCTCTCGGTGTCGACAACCGGTCAACCACCATCTTCTCCAATCCAGCCACACGTAACGGTGGAGGTCTCCGATTCGGCCGCTCGGGGAGCGAGTAGGCCCAGGTGGCGCCGAGAACGAGGGTGGCGCCAGCAAGGAGCATTTTGGTGGGATGGACGTCGAAGAAGTAGAGGGAGAAGAGGAAGGAGATGACGATGGAGACGGAGGTGGCGAAGTTTTTAGCAATGTTGGATGTGAAGGATATGCACAGAGAGGAGAGAATGCCCCCGAGAGCCTGCAGGACGATGACACACCAGACAGCCCAGTTGTAGCCATCGAAGAAGCCGTGCTTAGCAATGTCAGTGCCATCAGTGTACACAATTCCGATGAAGAAGGCAGGGAACAAAGAAAAGAGAGACAGCTGGATGTTCCGGGTCCAGACAGAGATACCAGGTTGTGAATCCTTAAGGACCTTCTCAAAGTAGACGCCGGCGAGACCCGAAATAATGGTTGCGATGAGGACCGCCAGAATACCAATGGACGAGTTCATGACAACCGATGCATCCATGTCATCGTCAATTCCCTCATACGTCGCCGATCTCTTGGCAATCATCGCCCCGGCATCAAAGCTCCGGCGCGTCAGCTCGAGAGCAGCGTCACCAGCGCCGTTGGCAAGCTGACCCAGTTCATGGACAGAGCGGGGGAACCAGTGGTCCGAGGTATCGCGGAACAAAAGGGCGTCCTGAGCGTTGGCATTGAGAGGGATCGAGACGATTGAGACGCCGATGGTAAGCACGACAAGGGCGATCCAACGGCTGATAGCAATGGATTTTCCGAGTAGGACGACGCTGAAGACTGCAGTTGTAAGGATCTAGGTGGGATTAACATCGTACGAAATATGACATGAGAGAAAGTAAAAATGAACTGACCTTGAGTTCATACAAGATCTGATAATGGACAGGGTCCAGATTGCTTAGAGCTACGTACTGCAGCGTGTTTTGGAGTGTGTATAGCAGCGCGGGAATCGCCAACTTCCAACTATCAGAAGAGAAGACGCCGCGGTAGATTTGCTCAAATATGGTGGTTGCCGGTGTTGATGGGGCAAGTGTTCTGGAGACTTCCCATAGAGAGAAAGTTAACGAGATGGCGAGCTTGATGATCTCGTTGAGGAAGACGGCGGTGGAGGGGAAGTATCGGTGGTCGCCAGAGGGCTTCATCATTCGGGAGTAATGCATGATCTACATGGGACATTATTAGTTAGTACGGGGTTTGAATGACATTCGATGCTTTTTTGGTGGGGGTTGCGACGATCAGAAATCGGAGGATGGGAACGGGTCCGCAACGGAGACAAGTGGGGCCCGTTGAAAATAGGAAATTCATACCAAGATCAGTGCGGAATGTTGAATTGTCAACTATTGACATGTTTGTTAGCTTCAGTCATGGCCATCATATGTCAGGATTCCATCAAGGAACATACAGTGACAACGGTAGCTTGCTTTGATGGCAGCCCCAGGAAGGTCCCAGGCCCTGCCACTCGCGAAGTCGGACCGGACTTTTCGTAGTTCATGATGGAGAAGATGTTCTCGAAGCCAGCTCTGAGAAGGTTTTGGTGTACAGTAGAGTCGAGTAGGGAAGTTGAAAGAAAAAAAGCGCAGCTGAACGGGCGCAGGGCGGCGTATGATTTTATAACCGATTTATGCTTCCCTTGTTGTGATCTCCGGAGCGTGTATCGTCGTGCAATCTGTAGTGTCCACGATGAGTGATCGAGTAGGATTTCCGGTTTCGTGAAGCAAATGCAATAGTCGAGAGTAAATCTCCAAATCGCCGTGACAAAAAAAAAGGAAAAGGTTCAGGTGAATGATGATGCTGTCCACGGGAATGAAATCCAAATGTTCTGGGTATCCCTTTATGAGGCGAAAGATGCAATGCGAAAGAACGAGACAAGTCCAGAATCCAATGCATATGTCAGTCCAATCGATAATGCATCCAGCCAGCCAAACAAGTTCGTGACCAATCCCAACTCCAATCACGCACTTTCCAAACAAAATCTTAGAAAACAAATCCCGGTAATTTCCAGATTCCACAAGGTCTTTTATAGAGTAGAAACTCAATGCAAAGACGACCCTGAAATCAATAATGAATGATCCAAAACTCCAAAGAGAAATTCCCAGCGATGTCAGACAAGCGGAATAAGTCTAAATATAAATATAAATCCCCTTTCCTTCCCGCACCCCGGCTGTTGAAAATAGCAGCCGAAAGGCGGATGGGTACGTTGAGACAGAAATTGACCAAAGGGGCTTGGCGAGGCCGATTTGCGAGCGATGCTACGGTGGTAGACTCCGTGCTGCTTCAGATGGGGGGGGCGCCCTAGGGAGGGGGATGTGTAACAGTGTATTTGGTTTGCACTGTTGGTCCGGGGATTCACACTCAATAATGTCGAGGTTTTGGAGTTTCGGGGGTGAGATGGTGTGATTGGTTTATGCCAACTGGACACAGACAGAGGATCGTGACTTTTTTTTCCCCTTCCTCGTCTCCAATTTTTATTGTGCTGGCTTGACTTCTGCAGCCATCGATCGTTCATCAAAAGGAGGCCAACGACCCAAACAATGGATCCCGGCGGTAATACCCCTCAACGCGTGGAAGTACTGCAACGGTGAACGTCCATGGGATTCCAGGTCGTCGGCAGCTATTTTAGATATCTTAGGTGACAATTGGGGTGATGGGTGGGTTGCAGCAGACTGGAGGGGGGGACATGGTAAGCGAAAGTCTGGAGTATGGAGGGGAGAAGTCTAAGAGGGGACATCAGAGAGATTGGACACACCAAGAACAGCCCAAGAAGCTTTGATGAGGATTCCAAGGCGGGGTTCGAAAAGTTGAGTTTAATGGAATAGAAAGTTTCTCAATTGAATGATGAAATGTATCTATCGTCTGAGAAAAAAATTGTCTTTTTCTTTTTTCGAACAGCCATTCGAAGTGGGGTTCATCTTTTATCAGTACTTTCCGCGTATTGAATTTTTATCGTTATCAGTTCTTTCCATTGGTTTTGAATATTTGTGTATACGGCTCTTGCCTAAACATCGTGACATCCGTTCAGGAAGGATTCATCAAGGATAACGTATTTCCCGATCCAACCCCGGATTTTTGACTTTGACGAAATAAATATATCAACGTCAATATAGAATTCCAATTCCACACATCAACTTCAACTCTATCTGCTGTGCCAGAATTCATTATCCAATGCATACAATGCAATCATAGATCAACACCAAGTTCAGTCTGCCTTATCTACATGATCAGCATGATACACTACTGCATTATTTGGACACCGGAAAATGAAAATCCCCACGGCTTTCTAAACACATTCCACTTCTCTCTATTTACCTACGACATTTTCGACAGATACCCGGTCCTAACCATGAGAAAGCTCTCGTATATCAAACATATACGACGGCAACCACAATTCTCCCCCAATCCTTCCCCCCATCCACAATTCATCTTCACTGGATCGCTCCCGTCTCTCATTCACTCACCTCCATGGTCGTGACCCCCTCCCCTGCCCACCACTCCTCGTTTCACCTGAGCCTCAAAATGTAATGTGTATACTCGACCCTACCCACCAGTCCACTCACACTTTGACTTTCCCAGCTCCAAAAATCGCCAACGCAGTCATCGGAATCAGACGAGAGTATCTGTTGTCCCACCCTCCTACCCAATCCTTCCCCGCCCGCCACCTGCACACATATCTCGCCGTCCTACGACATAACATTCTGCATAGCTACCTCAGCTGGCTTGCACCTTCGTCACCAGACCCTATAATTGCTCCTCGCAACCCTAAAATTCAGCTACCTACAGCATTCGCAATGTTTGTCTGCACCTCTGCCTTGGAACACAATCCTTTTAATCACTCACGGCCCGGTTAGCTCAACCGGTAGAGCGTGAGACTCTTAATCTCAAGGTTGTGGGTTCGACCCCCGCATTGGGCTTAATTCCCGATGCTCCGGTTCAACTGGAAATTCAAACCTTGGTTGGATCTCTTTTTTTTTGGCAGCATTTATTTTATATATCTCTATTTTTGTAGTATTGTTTTTTTAATGGACGTAGATACAACAAAGACCATTTTTGGTCACACGATCAGAATCAAGTTGTGAATACAAAAAAAATATAAATTATTCCCACCCACAAATCACAAGCACACCCGTCCATCAACACCAAACTCCAACCCTAAACACTAATAATAATCAGATAACCGGAAAAAACCCATACAGATATAACCAAATAATAACCCCCCCCGCTCATTTACTTATTCCCATCTACATCCATCGCATCATTCTCATCATTACCCCCCGCAATATCTAACAACTTGGCATACTGCACCGTCAACCTTTGCACCTCCCTAAATTTACCCAAAATCATCACAGCCCCCTTCAACAACTCCATCCTCTCCCACCCGCAAATGGGCCCCTCCTTCGCAAACCACCCCCTCGCCGGCGCCGTCTCCGCCGTCGTATCCCGCAGCACACCGCCAACCAATGAATTCAACAACTCCTCAACCTTGCCCTTGTGGCCTTCGGCGCCAATCCGCTTCGCGTACATGAAGAGGTACAGGCGGAATTCATCCTGGGCGTCCAGAGCCAGGGCACCGGCGATGCGGGTTTCCAAGTGTGCCATAGACACACTGGATTCAAAATTCCCGAAACCATCCTTGGCCATAACCAACTTTATGATTCGCTGCAAGTTGTACGCGCGCCCCTTGACCAAGAACTCTGTTGTCGTATGCCGTTCCAAAAAGGGAATGATGCCAGAAGAAACGGATACTTGTCCCTTCCCCTTTGCATCCTCCGAGTTGGCAGAGGTCGACTTGGGGCCCACAGCAGTACTCTGAAGCGCCGAAATAGACGAGTCATTAGAGTTCCAATATTGTGAACCGACGGCCCACCAGGATTCACTGAGGCGTTGCCAGCAGAACATGTCTGTGTTGTAAAAGTAACCGTCGCCGTTGGATAGAGTGACGATGATGCGGCCGGTCGAGTTCAGGTGGGCCGAGGTGATGCCTGGGGCAGCAACGAAGCCGTGACGGGAAAGAGAAGTAGAAGCAATATCCAGGATCGGACCGACTGAGACAGGTGGATGCTGAGCAGATTGTGTTCGAATATCCCATACGTAGCAAAGGCCAACCGTAGAAATCATCAGTAGGTAGTAATCTCTGCACTCCATGATTACCGGCTGCGACTCAATGACGATTGGGTTCAAAAGCCGCCTACCCGCTGGAGTCCAAACATGGATACTCCCATCCTCGCAACCGACAGCCCAGAAATTCCGGTTACCAGTCACCAGTAAGACAGCCCTCGGCAGGAAATCTTCCCAGAGGATAGTTGCGCGCTTAGAGACAATGACTCTTGAAGGTTCTCGGGGATTCACTGGGTTCTTTGCTTCAAAGATGACGTTTTCTCCCAATCGTGACGCCTCCTCCAATGTGCTCTCGCCTAGCAAAATGCCCTTCTCTAATGGCCGCAGGATAAATAATCGGACTTTCGGAACAGCTAATCTGAGTTGGGAATACGAGATGGCTGGGTTAAGCGTTGCTGCGCGGAGATATTCCGGTACTGGCATGACGCCATTGACTGGAACAGTCGGTTGCGCCATATCCGCAGATCCATCTGCATTTGCTGTGACAAGTGGCGTCAGGCCACTGGTCGCGCGGGAAGTCCCTTCGTCCACATCGTCATCTCCTGTGACGGCAGGCTTGCGCTTGTTGCCGAGGAGGAGGGATAGCAAGCCGCCCTTCGGCAGGCCATCATAAGGCTTAGATATATCGACTACTGAGGCGGGTGCGTCATTTTGAGTGGACTTGGTAGTAGTAGGTCCCACCAACTGAGCCTGTGGTAAAGACGAGACACCGGCACTTGAGGATGAAACGAGCAAAGGAGCAACGCGCTTCTTGCCGTCTTTCCCAATGGTTACCCGGGACTTGAGCTCATTGACACGAGCAGAAGCCTTTTCAGCCGTCTCTTGCTCCTGCGTAGGCTCCTTGGCTGACGGTTCCTTAGATTTCTCCTTTTCCTTGTCTTTTGATGAAGGCTCCGGAGTCCCATTTGCTGACGGCTTCCCAGTGCCATTCTTGGTGCCGTTTGTGGCAAGTGCGTCCTTTGATTGCGAGGCGTCACCCATAAGGGCACCCATACGGGATTGTGCGGCGCGAGATTCATCCTCTTTGCTGTGGTTTTCGAGGTGAAGACCATCGACATCTTCGGCGATGCCCATGCCTTTTCTCGACACACCAAACTTGTGCAAAGCCTTGTCATTTTCTTCTTCCTTGGCAACCCAGCCAAGCTCACCAGAATCAAACTTGAAACCAACGATGCTGCCATCTAAACTGGCGGCAAAGATAGTCTGGCCGTCAGGAGTCCAGGACAAGTCCACAATGGACTTACCAGTGATATCTTGTAGGATAACCACTGGTCTGGAATTGTTGGTATTCCAAATTGTCAAGGTTTTGTCCTGGCCAGCAGAAGCGATCACAGTGACCAAATTATTGTTATTTGGGTTCTTTACTGGATCCTCGTTGTAAAACAGTCGGGGAGAGAACATACAAACCTCCGAAGGGGCCTCGTGGCCAATCAGGTGGATATCACTCGACCAAGTGTTTCTGTCAATGATAACAACAGAGCTCACAGGGCCGTTTACGGCATTAGCTGCTGAGATGTGATTTCCATCCGGCGACCAACTACATCTCCGGAAGTACGTCGTCAATGGCGAACTCTTAAACGGCGCGCTAATAGTACTCTCCAACACAAAGTTATTCACCATATCATGCGCCGTCGCATTAGGAGCCGGAGAGGTGAATCTGTAAATCTTGATTGTGCGATCGTCTGATGCCGTTGCAAAAAACTTGTTGGCTGGGTCAAAGCAGATACCCTTAACATGTGAAGTATGCGTCGAGATGGTCTTCAATTTTTCAAAGGTATACCCCGACCAAACAACCACCTTAGAATCCAAGCCAACTGACAACAAGATCGAGGAATCGGCCGACCAGACCAGGTCCTGGACGTCATTGTCGTGTCCGATAAGTCTTTTGTAAGTCTTCCAGTTCTCGACCGGCGGCGGCTCCGCAGATCCAAATGCCACCGTGGGCGGCGACTTGTCAAGATGGTAAATACAGATAATCTTGTCGTCGGCACCTGAGGCGAGATATTTCCCGTTGGGTGAGAAGCGGACGGAGTGGATGGTGCCAAGGTGGTGGCTCATGTGACAGAGTTGCCGGGGCTTCGTATACGAGAGGTCGTGGGCATTGTAGATGGATTCGGTGCTCCAGATGCGGACGTGGCCGTCACCACCAGCAGTGGCGAGGCGTTTGCCATCGGGGGAGACATGGCAGGAGTAAACTTCAAAGTCTTTTTGCTCGCCTGGGGAACAGGGGAGAGGGGAATATTATTAGCTTGAGATGGAATATTGATAACAAGAACAAGAACGAAGGAAACTTACCGCAATGGCTAAGCCATGAAGGCTTGATGATATGCATGATTGGTTATTTATTTGTTGTTTTGTATTATGGTGCTGAGTCGAGGCCCGGCGGCCGGAAGAAGCTGTATCAATTCCTCCTGACAAACTCCAGCCCTAGCAACAAAGCTCGCCCGTCGTCGCAGCAGCAGCAGCAAGTAACCGATCCCACGGGGAAATTCTCTGCAGCGGCTCAATGACCAATTGGCCTTGGCTTTGTCCGGAGGAGGGGAAAATGCAGCAAAAAGGCAACAAAATTCGTGAGACTGAGGGTGCAAAGGCGGGTCCTTTGGGCTTGTCTCAGATAAATGTTATCAGAGGCGACGGTGATTTCTCGTTGGCGCGTCAATGGCTGCCATTCAAAGGTTAGGACGTTGATCTTTTTTGAGATGTAAGCGTGTGCTGGCTGCGCCGGGTAAATAACGGGTAAATCTTAATTGGACAAGAAGTCAACATTGACAGGGGAATTTGCGATTGAAGGATATCACAAGAAAAAAAAAGTTGGAATTTTTGAATTTTCAACATACGCCTGCATAATCATCGTGGGACCAGCTACATCACCGAGTTATCTTTCTTTTCTTATATGGTCAATTGATTTTTCTATATTGCCACTCATATCCATATTTACACACACACACACACACACATATTCCCCATTCACAAAATGTCAGAATACTGGAAATCAACCCCCAAATACCACTGCCAATACTGCAACGTCTACGTCCGCGACACCAAACTCGAGCGCTTCAACCACGAAAAAACCGCCAGGCACCAAGGCTCCAAAAACCGCTTCCTCCGTGACCTCCACCGCACTCACGATCAACAAGTCCGCGAAAAGGAGCGCGCGCAACGCGAAATCGACCGCCTCAATGGCGTTGTACGAGGGACCGGGACCGGGTCTAGGTCGACAGGAAAAGATGGCAAAAATGAGGAGCCGAGATTGAATTTGGTGGATGAGAGGAAAAGACAGGTGGAGCAGTTGGTGGAAATGGGGGTTGCGGTGCCGGAGGAATTGAAGGGGGGGTTGGCGATGGCGGGCGAGTGGCAGGTGACGAATGTGAAGGTTATCGAGAAGAAGGAGCCCGAGACCAAGGAGGCGAGGGCTGTCGGGGTGAGGAAGAGGGAGGTTACCGAAGAGGAAATGGAGGAGGAAGAGGCGTTGAGGGGCTTGTTCAAGAAGCCGAGGAAGTGGGGTCGAGATTCAAAAGCGGCGCCAGTGGCGGGGGAGAATAAGGAGTTGGATGAGTTGTTGACTATGGATTTTCTGGCGAAGCCGATGAAGAAAGAAGATGCTGCCAAGTTAAAGTTTGAGATGGGGAGGCAAGAGATCAAGGAGGAGGGCAAGGACGGTGATGGAGATGTGCTAGTGAAGGTAGAAGAAAAGGAGACTAAGTCGGTGATCAAGAGTGAGCCGACGGACGAACCGGCGTTGTCTGCACTGAGTGAACCTGTGGCCGAGGAGCCTGTGTTTGTGTTCAAGAAACGCAAAGCCAAGAACATTCGACAAAAGTAAAGGTTCACAGTCAAGACAGAGCATGTCACGCACATTATTTCGTCTCATGTTCAAGGAATATCTCAAAAGCAAAAAAGGTACAGTTCATAATTCATCTATTCATAGACTCATAACGACGCATACGAATCACTACATCACATCTACTACAGAAAATAGTTTAAAGATCAAAGATACCTTGATTCCACACGTTAGCTTTCATTCCAAACTCGTAAAGAACAAAAAAGACATTGAAGATGTGAACCAGATGGTGGTTGGTGTGATCAGAGTGTAGATAATATGCATTTTCAGCAACCTCACTTTTGTGAGTCAGAGTGAGCTGGGTTTGCATTGTTGTTCATCGTTTCACGATTTGTCAAGGAGATGGGGAGAAATGTTGAGAGGGCTTACCATTTGTGAAAGTCGCGAGAGTCTCACGGTCAGGATCGATCGAGTTCAGGTTGGAGCTCAATATAGAAGGACTGTCACGCGAATGGCAAAGGGAAAGAGAAACAAACAAGCTATCGTGAGGTTGCCGGTGATAAATTTGCTTTTTGAAGCTTTGTGATTTTTTGAGCGGGGACTACATTGTAGCGGAGTTTAGCCGTTTATCTTATCTAACCCTGACTGTCAACATCGTGATATAACCCTAATTCGATAATTTTTCAAAATCTCGCTTATAAGAAATCACAAAGATATAAAAGGAAAAATGTTATCTGCATTGGCAACTTTAATCGGATTTTTTGGATCTCGACGGACAATTGGAAATAAACTTTTCTGCAAGACCTTTTGTCGATAGCCACATGTTGGCATAAGTTGACCTCCACCGGCGCCGAATTAATACCGGAAACCCCCTTCATAGCCAACGGAGTCATGTACCGAATGTAGTAATATGGAACGCCCTACCAGCCATCAGCAATCATCACTTGCAATACATTGGGATCACTATCAGACTATCAGCTATAGTGCGGTTTCTGGAAGACTCTAGTTGCAGGTCAAGAAAAAAAGCACACTAATGACGAGTTGTCTCTGTCTCGTGAACCTATCGAGATACATTGTGTATATGAAAGATACCGGCCATCTACCCCACATAATGAAGCTGTCTACGATAAATAGCTACCTTGTGGCATTATACCAATTCCTCGAAACAGACATATCTTTTCCATTGCGATGTCAAGAAAACATCGCCTTTGCCGACAGCAATAGATGATGCCGCTCGGCTGCTGCCTATTTCCATCTTGGATTTCCATGCCAGCAGAATATTCACCAGTGCCCACCCACTACTTCCCTCTTGGCCTACATAAGTATATATCACAGGCAGCCCGATAAGATGAGGTCCATTTCTTGTGTTTGTAAAATGGGCTAACGCACAAGGACCCCTACTTTGCCAGCGGACTGAATCAATGCATCTGTGGGAGCTCTGTGCGGTGGCTACTTCTTGTATAGAGCTAGACTGATAGGTTAATGGTTGAGTCCCTCTTGTGCTCTTTTCGTGACCGGGACGAACAGAGGTCAATAGTGTATCCCACGCTTGGTAGGTTTCAGAACGGTCATGGCAGCGACGAAGCGACGAATCGGGGGGTTGTGACTGATTGTATATGAATCCGCATAGACTTGGTGGATTCTGCTGGAAGCTGCTATGAGGATTTTTAACCTAGATACTTGGGATACAGGTGGGGGTATGCTTGCCTCTTTGGGTTGATTGGGTTAAGAAGTATGAAAAGTGAGTGAATGGGAGGATACATGAATGTGTGTGTGTGTCAGTGGATTTGTTGTGGACGATTCACTTGGATGCTGAGTGGAAAGCGAACAAAGAGGGATGCTAACGAGATTTAGCAAGAATGTCGAAGAGAAGGTACTAATAATCATGAAGAAGACTAGAGGCTATAGAGAGACATAATGGTAAGTTTGCTCGCGTGGGGGACAGGGCACATAAATGGCAGTAAAGGATTGGTGGCGTCTATAATTTAGGGGGTCTAACGATAGGGAATATATCATGAATTCCGAAAACGTGAGAAGAGGAAAAAAAAATTTTTTTACAAGAATAAAGAGAATTGTGGTGGCATAAAGTTGAGAAGATGTGGTTATGTTTGCCAATTTCCGTGGACTCAGCTCGCAGGTTCGGAAGACGAAATAAACTTTGTACTTTTGTGTGCAAATGTCTAAGTGGGACGCCCTATAGGGATGCTTGCTATAGCTGTCTGCTAGGAGCTTCCAGGTACGTTGAAACGAGAGGTGTTCAAGTGAAAAGAGTGAAATTTGCTGCAGGAGAGGTTGCCACCAAACAGGCCAGATAGATGGTAAAAGGATATAAATATTCCAACTTCTGATGAACCACTGCAATACACTCCGGGCAATAATTTCCCCGACCCGGACAATCGGCAACTAGGCTTAACGTGGGACTATTTCTCCCGGGGTCCTCGTTGACTGACTGACTGACTGACTGACTGTTGGCCCGAATGAGGATTGAGAAGACAGGACAATCCCCTGCATCGGAGGTGGTAAGCAGATTCGATTATAAGTTTTTCCAGGGCGCGGTATTTCTCTATTTCTTTGTTTATTTTTCTTAGATAATTGTCGGGCAAAATGGTGATTTATTGTTCACAGCTGAGTGCTGGTCAAGTTGGGTTACTTCGTACAATAAGGGAAGTGTTGGTTTTTACAGCGGCAGATATGAATATAGGGATAGATTTGGCTCTGGAGGTTCCTAATAGTAGACGAGAGGAAGAGGTGGGAGCCGATGACAGCGGTGATGGACAGCCGCTAATTGCGGGTCACTCACCACTATGTGCCATTGTTCTGGTCACAACCGTGGGTACGCTATCGAGTCATTGAGTGTGACGAGTCATATTTCCCGAGCACAAAAATATCACATTAAACTTAATGCATCTTGCTGCCACTGTCCAGCTGCAAGTCTCAGTCTCCACTGTGATGTGCGATGACAATCGACGACGATGCAAGAGGCAGAGGGCATACCACACCCTAAGTCAACCAGAACCGAATCGGCATCTTGTTCTGGAAGCATGATTCGAAGAAGTGGAGCTGTGTGGTCCAGACCAGATCTGGCGAGAGGGAAAGAGAGAGTGAGGGGGGAGAGAAGAGCGGCAGTTTGGCGATGGGCTTTAAGGAAGAAGGGAGAGGGGGGGAATAAAAAAAAAAACCCCCCCGATTTTTGATAAATATCTCAGTCTACAGTTTACAAGTGTTTACAAGTGTCGCTCTTTTTTTTTTGTTCCCGAGTCCCAGTCTTTGATGTCCCGGATCTAGACAAATTCCTAAAGCCAGAGTCAAGTCAAGCTCACGTTTAAAGTCAACCCCTGAAAAAGATCGACAAATTATCCGAGCGATCCGAGCGGCCGGGCCCAACTTAAGTAAGAAAACTGACAATGACTAAGCTTGCATGGCAGCTACCACTGCCATGGTCAAGGAGAGTCCCAATCTTTGGTGACGCCAACCGAACAAACGGTTGAGCGGTGATCAGCGAAGGGAGTTTCTGGGTTTTTGCATTTTGGGTTGGGTTGGGCTTTTTAGTAGTGATGGTCTAGGGCTAAGGGATTCCGAGGTTTTGCAAGGAGACAAAGACTGGAACTCATTTAAAAGTACGTCTCAAAAATTGTCAGCATATAGAATTTTGTGCCCATGTTGTATTTTTGCTTCCAAATACTTTTATGGAAACAAGACCATCGTGATATCAAAATTACAAGAGAGAAGACAACAAAAGCAAGGAGACGGACTATCACATTGCCGAGTATGTAGTCGGGCTGTGATATCGATTTGATTTGACATGTGGCCCTGGCAGCCGAGGAAAGACTGGACAAGAAAAATAGAGTAGGAAAAGAGAGAAGAATATGTTACTGTATTGGGTAAAACCGGGGATGTTGTGGGTGGGTGGTGATCAGAGGGAGATCGGATGTGAGGGGTGGATGGCCGGGGGGTTTATGGGTTATGGGTGATAAGAGAAAGGCGGGATAGCGATGTAGATATGTTGATTGAAGAATTTGAGATGTTTGGTATGATGTGAGATTTGAGTTACTTTGTAGATTAAATTTGGCGAGTCTTGCTTAGTAAGCTACACAACTGACACTCTCCATCTCGACAACATCGTGACCTCTAAATCACCAAAACCTCATAGAAACAATTCAACCATCCCAATTCGAACAAATTAACACCAATTATATATATTTGTCATACAATTACCACTCCATTTCGCCGGCAACATCCCCGTCCTTTCCTTCCCCTCTTTATTCTTCCCTCGTCCCTATCGAGCTCTATTTTGAGTGTCCATTACCATGGCAATGGTTGTTGGGTTCCATTTTAGAATCTAGGCTTTTTCAGCTTTAGGCTGTTGGTTTTTTTTGTTACATATTTATTGCCTGGGCCATGGAGTCAGTGTACTTTCTCATCAAGTTCCCACGTTATTGCGTTCTTGGAACAGATGATGATAGTATACATATAAGTCTATGAAGCCGTATATATTTTATAATTGAACAAGCTCTCAGACTAAGACGCAAGATACAGGTTACAGGTTGCATGTTGCAGTTCCCGAATAACAAAGAAACTGATCAGCACAGCGTTGTGCCTTCTTGTCTTGTCTTGTTTTTGCTAGCGTGCAGTTTGACTATTTTCTCTCTGGAAGATTTCGTCATTCCTTATATAGGTAAGTGTATAGAGTACTTTATCTGTAGTTCAACTGTTGGACCAGATATAAAAAATATAAAAATATAAAAAATACCCGTAGAAGCTAATATTGTCGCTTTGGTCACCCATCCAACTTCAAACTAACCAACTCGAGCACAACGAACACACCCCCATTCCTTTCTTCTCTTGTTCGCCCAGTTCCCATGTATCCAAGTCTGTCCACACACCATATATATATGGAAAGGAAGCAGCCGTCACCATTCGTTTGCCCATATTGTTCACGATCGACAGTCTTTTTCTTTTTTTCCCTGCCCTCTTTTGGTTCCTGGATGAGGAATTCTTGTTGACAGTGTTATTGATTTGAGGTCTTATAATAATATTGAGTGTTGGTGATAGACTTTGAGTACAGTCTCAACCCCGAAGAAGTCGATAATATTTTGTCTTTTCTTTCTTTCTTTCTCTGACTTCTTCCCGCTGAGAAACTAATATTATCAAAATATACACATCAAAACCAACAAAACCACTATCACCTTAGGTGGCCCCAGGACGAGTCCCATCCCCAAAGTTCATCACCATAAACAGACCCTCCTGCCATGTCCTCCACCTCCCAGCTCTCCGTGACCGACGAGCTCTTCCAGAAATGGCAGGGCCAAATCGTCTCCTGCTCCTTCAACCCGTGCCTTGTTCCGAGTTACTGCGTCAGTTTTATGGGCGCCATGTCCACGCTGGAGTTGATCAACAAAAGAACATCGACAAAGGGTCTGAGTAATCAGTACGTCACAAACACTGAGAGAGAAATTTTCAATATACCAAAGGAACACTTACTAACGATACTCACCACTTTCACAGCTTGCTGCTCTTCAGTGCCGCCGTAACTATGGGAGGCATCTCCACCTGGTCTATGGTAAGCATACCCCCAACTTGACAAATCATCTCAAATATAGTTAAAAAAAACACAGAAACTAACTCGCTCTGCCTCCCCCTAGTATTACCTCGGAAACCGTGCCATCCAAGTCCTCCACGGCGAAACCCCCCCAAATCGCCTACTCCCCCGGCTTCACCGCCATCTCCTTCGTCCCCATCCTCGTTCTCCTTGCTTTCATCTCTACCGTCTCCTGGTAGCAAGTCACCATTGGCGGCTCTCTTGCCAGCGCCGCCGTCTGCGGCGTGCACTACCTCGGCAACTACCGCTGTCAATACAACATCGCCAACGTCATCGGTAACGTTGCCCTCGCCACCTTCTTTGTATTCCGCGCCGCCTGGACACAGGCCTGGTGAAAGCACGTCGTCTCCGGCATGCACTTGGTCGCCTCTACCAGCACTTAGTACCGCTTTGTCAAGGTCACGCCACCCAGCAACTCGCTGTCCTGCAACGTCACCGCCATCATAATCATCTTCCTGTCCATCGGCGCCTGCCTCATCATTGCCGCCTCCTCCATCTACACCGCCCGCATGGTCCGCCACTATGCCACCAAGGCCAAGCAGGTCATGCTTGCTGCCGCCGTCTTCGACCGCCACGCCGCGTCCTCGAGACCATCACCGACTCCTTCCCCAAGCGCTCGCCCTCCGACTCTCTGTCCGAGGCCCACTCGCTCTTCCACTGGATGTTCCGAGCCTCGCGCAACTGGCCCGTCATCGCCCCGCTCGTCCGCAACACCGTTTCCCACCTCGGCAGCCTGCCCGCCTACATCTACGACACTACTGACGGCGAGATCAAGCTTTTCGATTCGCACGGCAACATCGTCAAAAAGTACGATGTCATATTCAAGTAAATGTTTACCATTGTCGCCGCCACCCTCACTGACCGCTCCAAAACCCTGCTGCAGGCCATGGGAGTTCTGTAGGACCATATCTTCGCCACCGGTATCAACAGCTCGTCCCGTGCCGTTCGTAAACAACGGGCCGCCGCCGCCGACGAGAAGGGTGTCCAGTTCCGCCGCAGCTTCAACCACGGTTCGCTCATGTTCCTCGTGCGCTCCGCCAAATCCGACCGTGATGTCGAAGACCTCGGAGCCACCGGTTACCGTTTCACCGAGCCGCACCACGTGAGTAGCATTATTGGCGGTTCACTGCGCCTCAAACCGACTGATATTAAGAGCAAGCTGCGCGACATGTTCCGCTATGGCCGGGACCCACGCTCGTTGATTCCTGGCGTCCACCTCGGCTTCTTTGGCGTGCATGCCCGCGTGCAGTCACAGAGCTTCGAAGTCCTCGTGCGCACCGCTGCCCGCAACATGCTCCCGAGCACCATTCTGCCGTTTGAAAAGCTTGAAGCCAACCATATACAGTTCCTGACCCGCTTCAACCGCCAGACGACCAAGGCTATGCTCCGCATACTCAAGAATGTTACAGGGAACAAACTCACGTCGCACAAAAGACCTTTGCCAACATGCTCATCGACGGGTTTAATGCCCTGCGCTGCCAGATCGACCCGGCTATCTTTGACGACATCATGTTCATTTGTAAGCCCGTCGAGCTGCCGTGTATGTCGCCACTGGTTAACATTGCATCTGTCAATGCTGCGCGCGTAAGTGGCTCGGCCGCGGGCAAAGCCTCCGAAGAAGATGCCGATGACACCGTCGCATCGCAGTCACCGCCAGAGACCAACACCTGCCAGATTATTCGCCTGCGCGCCGTAGTCCCTCATTCACTACCACCAAAACGCCAACAAGACGCCCGATTTCGAGTTTATCCTGTTCAATTTCTTCATAGTGCACCAACTCATGTTTACCAGCTCAGCCTACAATCTTTCCTTCTTCCGAGGCATCCACCGCGACATTTCCCCCGTGGTCAACACGGCAGCCGCCCAATTTACCATCCTTAATTCCCAGCAGCCAGGCGGCAAACGCTTCAAGCTGTTTGCCAAGAAGCCCAAGCCGACAGTTAACGGGGATGGGAACCCGGTGCCGACTTCGCTCTATCAGGCCAAATCGCACACGACGAACCGGTCATCATCAACGCTTAAGTTGTGGCCTGGTCCCGATGCGACCACGTCGATGGATTCCGGACCGAAAGTTTTCAGTGGCGGTGGCTTCGGTGGCATCATGGTTTCACAGGAGGTCTCAATGCAGGTGGTGGATGAGCCAGTGGACATGAAGAATAATTTGCCAACGAGCCCGTCGGGGCTGGAGAGGGTGCTGGGGGTCCTGTTGATTGGGGAGACGTCGGCGCCGATGGAGGTGGAGGAGCAGGGGGCGAGATTGATATGGGGAATATGCCGAATCAGGGGGTGAGCAAGGCGAATAAAATGGTGGTTTCGCGGAGACAAATTGGGTGATGTGCGGACGTTTGTAGATGATTTGTTTGTTATTTGTATTGGGCAGCGGTAGTAGGTCAGGAGGGTTGAGGTCTGGATGGAGTTGTTAGTTTCTTTGTTCTTTTGTTCTTATTAGTCATGTCGTCATCTTTTTCATTTGTTTTGGGTGGTTTGAAAAGAGAGAGGTTTGTGGGTTATTTGTATAATACATTATGAAATACCCTTTCATTCAAAGCACAGGATCTTGATTGATGATGAAGTTTGGTATCGTGTCAATGAAGCTTTGCATGCTAATGATTTATGTTTGCAAGGGTCGCTAACCCTAAGTATGGACCATCAAATGAGCTGACTAATGGTGTGCTTTTTTTTATGACAATACCTCGACAATCCCAACTCCGATCTCCGACACACATACCCCTGTATAGACATTATGGTCTTTCCGATACGAGGACACGAGAGAGATCCGTCGCACATGCCGGAGAGAATTAGTGTGGTTATTTTGATATCAATCTGGTTTATATGGGGTTATAGTGGGGTTGCTGGGCAGGATGAAAGATGGACAGTTGACATGGGAAGTTTAATCTGGATAAAGATTGGTTGTGATGACATCACAGCAGACGGCCACAGACAGGACGTGAAAACCTTTGTATCTCTAGACATTAAGTCAGGGGCAAGCTGTGTTCCTGTCTTGATGATTACTTAACAAAAAAGCTTTCACCGTGTCTCGCCACGCTCAGAAAAAGAAAGGAAAAAGGTCTATATTGATCCCTGGTGTCACGACCCCTGTCATGACACAATGACGAATATCCCAAAACGGAATAGTCTCAAACTTAAACAAAAAGTCAACTTTTTTTTCTGATAGTGGTTGGAATACGACGAACACGAGGAGATGGTCAATGTGGCGGCGAGGCAAATAAATCTCAACACATTGACAGGTACCTTGAATATGGAACGGTCAACGGTGACAGCATGATAATGGAGCTGACAGAAGGTGTATATATGTATATAGATGCTGAAGGATATGCGGTTCATCGGGATTGAAATTAGGCGAGCGGCGAGCGGGATGGAACTTCGGGTGGCTGGTTCCTGGATCTAGAGCTCAGCGGATATAAAGTACATATATTTGGGAAGTAATATGACACTGGCCAGGAGTAAGGCAGACTTTGCGGTTATCATGATTCTTATGGCTCTTACCGTGTCCTGTCGGAATCTGCCCCGGTGCTAGAGAAACATCAGATGGCGGTGCCGGATGGAGCAAAGAGTATTTTTCTTGATATTGTCGAAGCCAGAGGTGGCGATCGACATCACCAAGCGAGCACTCATATACATAGTGTCTATTAAAATAGCTCTTCTGTGTGTCTAGCCCAGTCTCACGCTCCTTTTCCAATCCATGCGCGGATGATGCTAAACACAAATCATCCCTCCTACAAATTTAGCTCTGTGCGCCGTTCTCAGGCTTCGTTCTGGGCGGAATCCTTTTCATGATTTTTTGGTTGTGTTCCTTTTTCAACTTTTTTTTTTCCTTTTCATTAAGTTGATCTTTGTGGTGTTCTTTCTTTCTTATTTATCATTTATATCATATACTGTTTTATTTCTGTTCTAATATATTTATTTGTTTTAGATATTAGCACCATCTTGATGATTGGCCATCTTTCGTTCGCTCAGACACTTATCTATCAATCATTCAATTTCGTAGATCTTATATCTTCATCACATTCGGAATCATCATAAGCAACCATTAGACTCCAGGACTCGGCGGAAAACACGGGCAACGTCATCATATACACATAGTTACGACCCTTTCATACATAGACAACACCATTAAGGCCACACTCCGACAACAGCAACATCATCTCATTCTAATAACAAACTCAATTCGGATACTTCAACCCAAGCACTCGGCTACACATCAATAGAAACATCCATTTACATCCCCTCAACATGCCACGCTCAATCTGGAGCTGGCTGGCCCTTTTGGCCTCTCTCCCACCCACATCCACCGCCAAAAACTACGCCGACACCGTCGACCTCTACTACAGTCTCGTTCGTCTCTCCCCATCCCCCATCCTCATCATAAACAACTAACCAAAAATCTCCCAAACTCCAGGCCCCCTGCGCCCAATCCGCTGTATCCAGCGCCCTCAACCTGCAAGCCACTTCCCAAAGCTGCCGCAACTCCAACAACGACGCTATCCGTACCTGCATTTGCAACACCTCGGGCCCCTTGGCCACTGTACAAGCGGCCATCTCAACGTCCGTGGGGTCCGCCTGTGGCTCGGCGGCCACTGACGACATGACTCAGGCGTCAATAGTGCTGAATGCCTATTGTAGTCCGACGCAGAAGTTCGCTTTTGCGTTAATAGGGACCGGCGTGGGCCGCGTGACACAGTATCCTATGGACCTACCGGCGTATAGTAATCTGGGCAGTTGCGCGGCCAGTGTCTTTTCGACGGTGGCGGCCAACTATGTGAGTTGGACACAAGAATGATGGGAACCAATATAAAGTTTGATACTGACCGTGACAGACATCAAAATTGTGCCAAACAGACGTCAACTCCGTGGCCCGCTGCATGTGCACCAAGAACATAAACTCGGCCGACATCACCAACTCTGCTGTCGCTTCCCTCCGCAGCAACTGCGATAGCTCCGACGACATCTCGTCCGTCGGCCGTCTCTTCTCCGACTACTGCAACATGGTCGAAAACATTACCTCGTTTGCCACTCCGTGGAACCCGCCTGGTGACAGTAAGTTTGTGTCTTTGCGACTCTGTGCCTTCCTTCCTGTTTCGTCTACTAACAGTAACCTTAATCTTCTAACCCAGTGACCTACTACATAAACGACATCCCCGAATACACAAGCCTCGAACGCTGCGCCCAGTCGGCCCTTGACAATGCCTTTACTCTGAAAGCAACCTCTCAATGCCCCCAGGGGCCCCAAGCCATTGCCTCGTGCATGTGCATCAAAAACGGCATGTCGCAGGCCGCCTCCATCTTTATTGAATCGTCGGTCAACTATCTCTGCAACAGCTATGCTACCGACGCTAGCTCGGCGGTTTCCTTGTTCCAACAAGATTGTCATTGCTGCCGTAACGTCGCGGACGCAGACGTATGCAAATGACGGGGACTCCTCGATACCCAACGCAACCGATAGTCCCACAAACGGCGATGGCGAAGACACTGACAGTGACAGCCACCACCGCAAACTCAACCTCGGCGCCATCATCGGCGGAACCCTTGGCGGCGTCATCCTTCTCGTCGCCGGCGGAGTCTTCCTCATGATCCGCCACTGCCGCCAGCATCGTCAAAAAGCAATCTTGACCTCGGCCTCCCCTGACGCCCTCAACGCTTTGCCCCCAAACATCTCCGAACTCCCCACTGCCAACACCACCATCCACGAAATGGCATCGACCTCAGCACACATCCCCGAGATAACCGAGCAAACCGAGCAGCCCTCCGAACTCCCCAGCCTAACCCCCCCCGCCAAGCTAGCTGGCCACGGAGCCGCTGCGGGCGTTTACGGAGATTGGAAAGACGACATCGCCACCGCAGAGACCGACATAAATACACCCGTTTCAGGGCTGGCGGCCCCGGAATATGTAGACTGGCAGCCAATCCCGAGGGATGCGGGGATGACGAATTTGGGGTATATGCCAGTGGGGGCGAGGTATCTAGCGTTGGCGGCGATAGGGGTGCAGACTTATGTGGAGTTGGATGGGTCGCCGGTGGCGTCGCCGAGGTTGCCGGAGTCGCCGGGGGGACAGGAGGGGGACAGGAGGGGGACAGGAGGGGAAGGGGGAATTTTGAGGGGGGTAAGTGAAAAAGTAAATTGGAGGAGGTGAGGAGATAATAAAGTTAATGTTTTCTTTGGACAAATATTTGTGGGTTTTGATGTTACACAGATGCACGTGAGGATCCTGCCATTCCATCCTTGAGGGAAGACAGGGGTTTTGTATGAGGCGGCATTGTTTACTTGAAATGCTTACATGATAATAGACAATCAATCTTGTCATCCCCATAGCAATAGATGGATGTCTGATGTTTTGATGCTATTCTTACTTATGACATCACTCATTTCTCTCCCCTTCAAATGATGGCTACCGCACCACCAGATGTCCACCTCTGCGGCCGCTTTCCGCTGCAAGTCTCACTTCCAAACTGCCAGGTTCCACGCCGATCCCGTCTCTTCCAGAAAGTGCCCGTTGGCATAGCTTCGATCTTGACACCAAGTCGGCAAAAAATAAAAGGACATAGTCAAGATATGCGCCGTGCTAACACATCTCGCCGTCACTAACCCTAACTATATATTTACTTGTAACCCTACATGTGTCAAATGCAGACTTTGCCGCTGACATTCCAGCGTCTTGGCTGTCTCCCTGTTACCATATCACATCACGCACTTTTTTCCTGCTACAGACATGCATAAACCGCAAAACAAATTCTAGAATCTGGTACTCTGCTGTCCGGGAACTCTCGCTTGCTGAAAAATCACCACATGGCACAAAACCACAGATGACGAAGAAAGAATTGCTCACCGGGACGACAATGGGAGTTATTTATCGGGGGCAATTCCACGGGTCGGTTGTGATTATTCGTGACGTCAGGGCATTCCTCGGGAAGGGAGGGGCTGGAGAGAAGGAGGCTGATTGTTTACTTTGTTGCTTGAGGAAGAGAGGCCTCGCTGGTCTGGTGTTTATCTGGAAAAGGACGATTTTAGGTGTGCCAGCTTGCACGTGTACACAGACACAAGCACAAGCATATTCACAGCGTCGATATCATGGGCAACGTCGATATGATACGATGCAATGATATATCATATACAATGACTGTTCTGCGGCTATATATATACATGACACCTATATGACAACAAATCTCTGCCCGCCGCCTCTGGCACTTGGCAGGCGCCCGCCACGGCAGGATGTCCCGAGGCTACACCGGAATACTCTAGATCACGTAAAACGGTAACCTCGAGAGCCGATTGTCTTCATATTTTGTCTCCAATTTCTGCCCACGTGAAACAAGGCCTGTGGTTTTTGATTTTGTGTGTTGTTTTTGTGTTGTGTTATTATTTTGGCGTGCTTCTATCTTGAGGGAGGAATGGACTCGTCGTCGATTAGATTCCAGTGGTGAAGGGGCTGGAATGGACAGGAAACAAAGAGGATGCATAAAGAGGGGATACACAAAGATGGAGAGATATAAACAAGGTAAAAAGTATATGAAGGACTCATGTTTGCTCGTCTGAGGAGTTGTTCTTTTTGCTCTTCAGAGACATCTTCGGTTTAGAGACGCTTCAGTCAGTCTTTTCTTTGTCTAATTAGATTTAGCATTATTACTATATTCTTTTATTCTCTTATCATTTACTAACAACCAACCACTCGCCCAACATGAAATTCTCTAGCCCCACCATCCTCCTCGCTACCTCCGCCCTCACCACCGTCCAGGCCGTCACCGCCATCATCACCCCCGCCCCCGCGCCCCCCTCCTGCACCCCCTCGTACCCCACCCCCTTTAAAATCGCCGTTGCTCCCCTCTCCGATTCCTCCACCTCTCCCAATGCCACTACCCTCGCCAGGCGCGCCGCCTCCACCTGCTCCAACCCCTCCCTCGTCCTCACTCTCCATGACTCCATCCTCACCGATGCCAAGAACCGCACCGGCTACATCGCCTCCAACCGCCAATTCCAATTCGACGACCCCCCACAGAGCGGCGCTCTGCTGACCGCTGGCTTCTCTGTCTGCTCCAACGGCAGCCTGGCCATGGACGGCTCCACCGTGTGGTACCAATGCAAGAGCGGCGACTTTAGCAACCTGTACGACCAAAATTGGGCCCCGCAGTGCGAGGGGATCCACTTGCAAGTCATCGAGTGTGACAGCGAGGCCACGGTGAATGCGGCCGCCGAGATGGTCGCCAAGGTCCGGGTTGCGAGCGCCGGGCTGCCGATTTACGAAATAGGCGATGGTAAGTGCCCTTATCAAGAAAGATACATGAAAATTTGAGGAAAGAGCTAACACAGGCAATTTCCTCATTGACAGGTCAAATCCAGGCCCACACCACCTCGTGCCTCGCCCCCGCCGTCACCATCACCCCTACTGCCTCGGCGTCGGGCTCTGCATCTGTCTCTGTTTCTCCCTTCACTCCCACCAATGCGACTACTCCAGGCATCCCCGTGTTCTCCCAGTCCACCAGCAGTGACATCATTATCCCTACTAGCATTGCTACCTCTGGGCCCAGCGGCGTTACGTCGGCGCCGTCGATGGAGTCGTCGGGCATGGCCATTTCGGTTAAGGTTGGCAGTGTGACCACGGGAACTACGTCGCAGAGTTCCGAGACTACGCCAGTTAGTGGGAGTGAGAGAGTCCAGGTTGGGTTCTGGGCAGGTGTGTTGGGTGTTGTTGCGATGATGATTTAGAGGGGAAGCCGGTGGTTGACTAGGGAGATTACTAGGGGAGACTTTTTGATAGTTTCTGTGATTCTGTGTCTGCAATTTGGCTGAGATTCAAGTTGAACCGTCATAGCCGTTACGATTAATTTCTTTATTTACCTGCTTAATATAGTTCACTGTCCTTGCGCATCACCATTCCATCCTGTGAATTCATCAAAACCTTCATTCCGTGTCGACCATGTAATCGTATAATTGTCCCAAACAAGCAATTTTCTTCTCACCCCATTCTATCCCTGCCAACCTAACATTCCATTCCGCTACACTACATCTAACCCTAAAATCAAGTTTTATGTACCACCATTTCACGTGACTCAAAACCCTGATAAGGCAAAACTCTTTCTGGGATTCGAAATTATGCGCAGCGCTCAGTTGACACCAGTTGCTGATTGACATCATTAATTGGAGGTGCCTCCCCTACCCGCACAGAAACGACGATTTCGCACATTTACATCAAGGAAACAAAACATTATTTTGCTTCTTTTGTTTTTGATTTACGGCTATATTGCTTCTCTATACCTACTGTCCACACCCACCCAGATACACAAGCGCATCATCATACAATGGATCACGGCCGTGAACCTTGCCCTTGGGTCATCCTCAATGACTTTGGCGGTGCCTTTGCCATGGGTGTAAGTCTTCTCTCTTCGCTCCGCTCGTTTGGCGTCGATGACTCCTACCAAAGCTAATACTCTGTTTCACAGGCTATCGGCGGCACCATCTGGCACGGCGTCAAAGGCTTCCGCAACTCCCCCTACGGCGAACGTCGCACCGGCGCCCTCACCGCCATCAAAATGCGCGCCCCCGTCCTCGGCGGTAACTTTGGCGTCTGGGGCGGACTCTTCTCCACCTTTGATTGTGCCATCAAGGGCATTCGGAAAAAGGAGGATCCATACAATGCCATTATTGCCGGTTTTTTCACCGGTGGCTCTCTGGCCGTGAGAGGAGGGTACAAGGCTATGCGGAATGGTGCGATTGGCTGTGCGGTGTTGCTGGGGGTTATCGAGGGGGTAGGTATTATGATGGGCAAGTATTTTGCGGGGAGTACCAAGTTGGAGGCGCCGCCGATGCCTGAGAAGGCGTTGGCTTAAAAGGAGAGTCGAGAAGAGGGAGACAGCCCGGTGTCTGTCATGTTGGAAAAAGACGATTCTACTCTTTGGTATATGGCTGATTGATCTTGATCGCCTGTATCATTTGTTTCCATGTTGGTGTTTTTGTCTGTTTTTGTCGCTTTTGTCGCTTTTGGCCTTTATTTGCCAGTGTATCCATAGATTCTCATTTGTTGTTTCTGTTGTTAAGTCACGAGGGTCTCTGGCTATGTACTTGTATTTTCGGTAGAAGAAGCTGACGGACTGGAGAAAGGGAAAAGCCTAGGTTTTCTGGACATTTTCTTATGATGGATGGATATATTGGAACAATATATATTTGTTACGGTCAATAAGAAGCACTTCTCTCTTTAAATCGCCAGACACCTAATCCCTCTAAACGTCCTTGGCTCGGTACCCCGACAGCCGCATCCACGGGTTATGATCCCCAATCCCCGACATCACGGTGACATCCTCTGACTCCATCTCCAACGCTCGAATCTCATCACCAAGTTCCGGTTCCCCTCTGAAAACCCGGACAATTGCCTTCCCGTCATCATCAATCCACGCCCTAAACATCCCCCCGCAATTATGATCCTGCACAATCCGCGCTTCTGCCTTGACGACCTGGCCTCCCTTCTGGACAACGACACTCTCAATGCCAATCATGCCACCCTCGCCTTCACCTGTACGCCGAAACCGGTCGCCGGCAGACTGCTGGAGTTTCCCGCAGGGGCCACTGACGGCGGAGATTGCTGATTGGCCGGTCATAGGCTTGAACTGGGCGAGGGCCCCAACTGTTCTTCCCGCCGCAATCCTGAGAAACGAGTCGCCGTTTCCAGTGCCTGAAGTCCCGATGGACCGAGTTACGGTGACATCATTTTCAGTTTCCTGGTCAAACGTCATCACTGGCTGGTAAGTAAACACCGGCCCCAGACACTCTTTCATTAATCCCGCCAAGCCCCCCGCCAACGAGATTTCTCGCATCGGCATTCCATCGTTTCTACTTTCATTAAATAACCTCGAAACCTCCGCGTCATCCACCCACTCCTCCGCCCAAAAGCCCGCCCCCGGTGTCGGCGTATCCCCCAGTCGCCCCGTCAATTTATTCGTCAGACCCCCCGTGCTCGTTCCCGCGGCAATGACCCCATCACCATCAACGGCGACTGCACCCGTGGTCCCTTGAGGAAGATAACTCTTTTCACTGTAGCTGGCGGAGCCGAAGCCGGCCTTTTCCCGCTCGAGGCCGCGGATGTGTTCGTCCCAGCGTTTCTGAGTGAAGAAGTAGGAGGTGGGGACGATATCGAGGCCGTAGTCTGCGGCCAGTTGCTCAGCGGTGCGGCCGTAGAACATTGTGTGGCCCTGGGCCGACGGAATGTTGAGTCTCTCCTGATTGTTTTGGTCCTTAGTAGATACCAATGTTCCGTTGCCCTGTTTTGGTGCGAGGTCCTCGTTTCCGTGTTCGAGGATCTTGGCGGCGAGTTTGATTGGGTTCCGCACGTGCTGTAAGCCTAGGACGCCGACGGTCCGCTTGGCGTATCCGCGAGATACCATGATGGATGCCTCACACTCGTTGATGCCATCGCGAGTGAAGACAGCTCCATGTCCGGCGTTGAAGAGAGGGTTATCTTCTAGTTGGGTCACAGAAAAAACGACGATCTGCAGAGCCGACGGGTACGAGCCGGTGGAGAGCGGAGTCTTCATGTAGGTGTTTGTCCGGGAGATCTACAATAAGGATTAACCTTTTTTTTCCTTGCATATGTAAACAGAAGAATCTCACCATGCCGAGAAGAGCATTGCGGTGTTCGTGGTACTTTTCAATCGGGAGATTTGATAGGCTAATGTTACCGGCGCCGCCATGGAGGATGACGTGGGGTGTCATTTTAGGCGTTTGCGCCTGGGCGCGATATTGCATTTTTTCACTCACGTTACTAAAGGACTGTATTCTATGTGAATCAAAGTGTTGAATTTTTCTTAGAATTATGTGAATTCAGGGTACAGAAAAGAAGAAGGCTTGACCAAGTCAAAAAGTCACGATAACGTTTGCCGACCAGGTACAGATACACAGATACCCTGATGTCACCTTATCTTATCGCAGCAACCACCAAATGCCCAAAGTCCATGAATCATTGCTAATCGCCCTGACGACATGACTGTTCATTTAGTCTGCTGCTATACATTCAGGCAGTTAATTTTTTTGTGGAATGTTGATAAAGTCCTCGATATAACGTTTATTGCTCGGAATCGTAACTGCACGCCATGCATTCCCGCCGTGGCCCCACCCGCTTACAAATCACAATTGCATCCTCCTTTCCATAATGCATGAGGAAAATTATATAACGAGCAATTACCAAAAAAAATTCTATGTACACATGTAATCATGCTATATTTCTATCATTATCATCGCCTTGATATCATCAACATCAAAAACATCTCATGTCTTCATAACCCCACAAAGATATCGCCCAAAATCTCTCTCGCCTTCACCAAATTCAACACCCTCAGCTTTTCATTGTCCAAATGAGCTGAATCACTCGCCTGTCCACACGGTAAATGAGCTGCCGGTGCCTCAAACTCCTTCTCCAGGAACCTAATCGCCGGAATACTTCCGCCCTCCCGAATGAATAATGGCCACTTCTCTTTAGCCTTTGTCTCCACCGGAGCGCTAGAGGTTCTCTCCTGCTCAGCAAAGACAGGTGTCCAAGCTTTGATAACAGCATAACGGAGTGTTTGAAAGAGAGGGGATGACGGGTCGCCGAGCCAAGGCTCTGCACGATTGTCAATCTGCACCGAGAATGAGTTCCCCGAGCCAAGAGCCGAAAACTTTTCTTCCAAGAAAGATACCAAAGACGCAATAATCTCATCAACTTCCTGTCCGGGAACCAGACGCAGTGAGATGCTCGCCGACGCATGGCTGGAGACCAGCGAACCGTCCGGACCGCTCACCTTGAAGCGGTGAATCGTCAGATTTGGCTCCCGCCACCGGGCCTTGAGCTCCTTCTTAATAGTCTCTGGATCGGCGGAATGGAATTCTCTAGGATTTGGAACTGCTGTCGGATCAACCAGTCTTGACTTGTTATTCCGCGCCAGCAACGACACAATCTCGTCGAACCTCTCCTCCTCATCGGGCGTGATGGGCAAGATCCTATCATAGAAGCCATCAATCATGACCCGGTTCTGTGGGCCCTTCAACATCGCCAATACTGACGTTAGATCCGACACAGGCTCGTCAATAAGGTAGCTGCCGTCGACACCAGAATGCCTGTTGGGGTACGGAGAATCCACGCAAACAGTGGCGTGAAGAACGCCGCGGAGACCGTAGGTCAGGCACGGAACTGCATCGTCAAGCCAGTAGCTATTGGCCAGTAACACGTAGTCAACGTGGCCAATCAGCTCTTTGTTCCGGCGCACAGCGTCTTGGAATCCGGCAGAGCCAGACTCTTCCTCACCTTCGATGAGGAAGACAATGTCATGCTCCAGCTTCTTGGCCTGCATTAAGTCCGTCACGGCAAATAACGCCGCAATGATTGGCCCCTTGTTGTCACTGACACCACGACCGTACAGATAGCCAGAATCGCCCTTCAGTTCGAATGGATCCGTATTCCATGCCGTCTTGTCCTTTCTCGTATCCGCGGCCACAACATCATAATGTCCGTAAAACAGGATGCGCTTCCTCTCTTCCGCCGGCTCCTTCTTGCCTGAAAAGGTCGACAGAACCACGGGATTATGCGGCCCCTGTGTACTAAGCAGATGCACCTTGCCGCCCATGCGCTTGAACAGCCCCGCCAAGAACGTGGCTCCCTGGTGGCAATCTTCGGAAAACTCGGGCCGCGACGACACCGTCTTGTACGAGACAAACTCAGACAAGGCGCCCAAAAAGGCATCCTCGGAAAAGTTGGTGCCTTCGGTGGTACTTGTGAGCGTCTCATTGTCAGGGCACTCGCGAACGCGCCACACCGAGACCGAGTTGTCGTTGGCGCCGGCAATGTAGAGGCGGTTGCCTTTGTAGGTGGAGACGGCGGAGGCGAGGATCTTTCCCTGGTGAGCTTTCCAACGGTTGACGCAGCGGTATTTCTGGGCGAGGTCGTCGGCCTGGGTTTGTTGGTTATGGTATTGGCCGTAGTGGACGGTACTGTGTTTCTGTTTCCCAAACAGAAACATTAGTCAATTTGTTCATAATTTGTGATCATGATGATCAAGGGACTTGCCCCCTAAAGTCAACTTACCGCTACGGAGCCATCTGCAGCGGCACTCCACAAGTATCCCCAACCCATCTGTAGCGACATGATATCGGCCTTGTTCGCCTCCATCACTCTCAGTTTCTGCTTCGTGTCCAAATCCCATAACTCTACCTGTCCATCGAGCTTTCCGGCGTACAAAAAGGACCCATCGATTGCCAGACTCATGATGGACTCGGCATTATCTTCACCTAGAGTCATTACCTCAGCGATCCCAGGCGGATCATCCGGATCATCGTCCGGCAACCGCTGATTCTGCAACCATACCTTGATTGTACCATCACCGCCGCCCGAAACCAGCACCTCCTCATCCGCATCAACGAGCACCGTCGGCCCCTTGGCCATCAGCATGCAGTATACATATCCATAATGAGCAAATCGCCGTATGTTCCTCCGATTGAGCTCAAGTATCGTCTGCGCCGGCGGAATATGGTTCCACTTTTCCTCGGTCCTTCTCGGAGTGCTAGTACCTCCGACGGCCTTAGAGTCGAAAAATCTGTGATTGCGTCGGCTCGGATGGGCAGCGCTGTCTTTGGCCACGCATGCAGACTCATCGGTGAGTCTCAACCACTGGATTGTCGTGTTCTGGGCGCCAAAGTACACAGTCTCAGTCGCTGGGCTGTAGGCCACGCTGAAGATGTCGCCGACGTCGTAGGTGCTGTAGATTTCAGCGACTCGCTTTAGGGTCTGTGGATCCCAAACGTTAACAAAGGCATCTCCAGCCGATGAGAAAAGGTATTTGCCGTCAGGTGATAAAAACAGGCAAAGGACGGATCGTCTGTGAGCTTGGATAGTGCAGATGGGACGGAAGGTGTCGAGGGACCAGGTGACAATTTCGCCGTTTTGCGTGCCAGCAAATACTTGTTGTAGAGAGGGCGAAACAGCGAGCGCGAGGACCGAGGATGAGTGTTTAAGAGTATGGAGGAGTGCTGGTTGTATGTGGGAGAGGGCGGCAGGGTCGGTGGTTAATGCGGCCATTTCGGCGGTGGGTGGTTGTGTGTGTGTGACCATTGTTTTTGTTGGAGACTCTGAAAGAATTGTCAGTAAGTGTGATGTGCTAACAAGAAATTAAGTATATAACAAAAATATGAGTCTCTCAATCAAGAAAGTAATTGTTCCCAGATTAAAAAAAAACAATAGCACACCATACGTTCGTCAGCAGAGCCCAACGGCTCCCTCGATGACGCCATCCATTACGATTGAAGCAATGACTCCCCCTGGCTTATCTTATCACGGCTAGCTAGTCAGGGCAATTGCGAGCTTTGGATTTTTTGGAATAAAATCGCCACTATTTTAGGCAATTGCGACAGGGAAGGTCCTGATGTGGGGATTTTTTGATGGTGTCCTGAGGTAAATGGGATAATTGGGAAAGGTGGTGTGAGTGCGATGGCGCGCAGGTGCTGGGTGATGAATGACGATGAACAAACAATGAACAGTTAAAACTTACTAGATGACACACTCCCCTTTGCAGATACATCCTCCCCTTGATCTTTCAAGAAACTCCCTACGAGCGTGCTCCAGCCACTCGCAGAATTATACCTATTACATTCCACCTCTTCAATCTTTCGGCATCCTTTACACTTTGACGAGCTGCGCTGGAGCAGCTGCCGCGAAATCGCCACCGGGGACGTCAATGTAACTGTTGCCGTGCCGGTCTCCACATTTAACTTCGCTGTTGCCATTTTGAGAGGTTTGCAGTGTGCTGTCGTTATTTGTCTTTATGCGGGATGGGGTGAGGATTTGTAAAGTTGTTTTGCAGACGGTGTATATAGAGATTGGGCTCGAATAGTTTAAAATTTAGATAGATCGGGGCTTGTGAAGAAACATCTAGTAACAGGAAAAGTACCGGGACGAAGTCTTGTCCGTTCAGTCGGCCAAGTCAGCCACCCAGCTCGTGCAAGTGTCTATTTCTAGCAACATATTAAGGCTTCCTATTGGCTGGATGCAGTCGGAAAGGGGGTCACAATCCGGCACTTGGTATATAGGATTGTGACGCAGGAGGGCATGATACATGATGCATATATGGTGAGATCAATCAAGAAACACCGTGGAAGCTTGGAAGTGGTGCCGCGTGAATTCCAGGAAACCTGTAGAGCTAAATTAGATGGTATGCTGAATGGACATGTCACGGTGCATGGAGAACGTGGAGTAACTTGGTTGTACTGGGACTGAATAGATGACTGGTTCCATGCCAGGATTTCCAGCTACCATATTGGGAATTCCATGGGGCCGGTGTCTAGGGAGAGATGTAGGATGAAGCTGCAGATATCGGATGTGTGCAGATTTGTGGTGCCTTGTTTTTTTTTTCTTTTTTTTTTTGTTTCTGTGGAACCCGATAGGAAGGTCTGCCGATGACGAGATTCTGGAGTTTCACACACGCAGACAATTGTTCTAATTGAAAACTGTCGCTGTTGAGGTAACTCAATCGTATTACCGATTGATTTTGGACGTAACTCTTTACAAGGTAATAAATACAAAGGTTATATGGTAGTCTTTAAAACTAGGGTTAAATGTTCGCGTCACACCAACTGACTCATCGCTGTTGACACCCCGAGCAAAAATGCAACTACGATGGGAATCTTATTTCTTTTACATCCAAGATAAGCAATGACTCAACGAAAGAATGATCCGCAGAAAAACGTGCCCAGAAGATGGACAAGCTAAGTACATATAGCTGACATTACAGTCATAGTCATCCAGCCCCACTCCCTCTCGTTTCTTGTGAGATATAAAAAATAACTTCAACATACTTCATAACATAAATTGCAAGACATGTCAATGAAAACATAGTATCCCACCAGATTCCATCATACCAATGCATTGTATCATCACTCTTTGCACAGATAGTCCACAACACAATGTCTCAGTCCTGGACTCAAGGTGATTACTACATATCGACCGACCCGGCCCTCATCCGGCCCGAGGAACTCAATGCGGCCTATGCCACTGACATCATTTCGTGGGCAAATCCTCTACCCATCGACCAACTGCGCGCACAGATTCAAAATAGCCTCAATTTTGCCCTGTATCATGTTCCGTCCGGCGCCCCCACCAACGGTATTACCCTACCACGACTCCACCTTCCAGCCCCACTACGACTTCGGAAAGACCCACATTCAGACTCTCATCTAACATGCACCATAGTAACTCCCGAAACTATCCGCCAACTCATCGGCCTTGCCCGTCTCATCACCGATAAAGTCTCCTTTGCCTACATGACTGACATTTACATTATTCCGTTCTTCTAAAAACGTGGCCTCGCGACTTTCCTCATGCAGGCAGCCCGGGGAACGACACAGCAGTGGCCGCATTTGCGAAGTCTGGTGCTTTTCACGCCAGATGATGGCTTGGTTGAGTTCTATAAGAGAGAGTTAGGCGTCCGGTTGATGAAGGAGACGATGCCGTACTTGAATATCTGTAGTCGAAATGGACCAGGGTATACGTTGCCGTAGATAGGAGGGGATGGTGATGGCGAGGAGAAGGTGGGAGAGATTGTGGGATGACGTGGATTGAGGCCTATCAAAGCAAAGATGTTTGACAAGCAGGGCGCAGTGAGGGATGATGAGGACGACGTCACCAGAGGGGGGTCGATCTTTCGGGTTAACCAAGCTTCTAGCATAAAGATAGAGTTTCCAGTCCCAAATTTTGTTTAAACATTAGGTTGAGTTGATCTAGTGCTCAAAGTGACACTAAGCGTATCCCCAAGTCGGTCTATGTGTCATAACTTCTGTGATTTTAACTACCGGGCTCAGCTTATGCCAGTTTTCTGGTACAGAACCTCGAATTACTCAGAAATAATCCAGTCTTGATTTCTCTACGAACTATGAAAAAATGGGAAATAGATTTAGATCCCTCCACTAACGCCAAACCCGACCTTCTCGAAGGTTGTCAGTACTACGTCCTTTTCCCTCGCAGCCAAATCCTATCCGCAACGGCCCCACTCTTGAAAATGACATCCAGGGCGCGGCTGTCAAAAACGAAGGCCAAGTGCCTTTAACGACTGGGTCGACTGTTACGCCCTCTTTTTTTGCATCGATAGTGCGGAGGTCTGGCGCTTAATGGAGTCCAAGAGTACTGGTTGCCAATGGCGAGTCCAATGAAAGGGTGGATATCCCGCTTGCTAACATTTGATATGAAGGTAGAAATTATATATAAGGACGTGGGATATCAACAATGAGTAAACGAAACGAAGTTATCAGACAACCATTACTATATCCGTCACCTTTTCTCACCATCTAAAGCTACATCTTCTCTACCAAAAATGACCGCTAGGCGTCAGACTCTCAACCTCAATGTCTTTGGAGAATCCTATGACTCTCCCGCCTTGCTATGGTCCATCGATATCTCCATGGAAGTCAAATAAAATATTGTTGAAAACAGATGGGTTTTCGGAATATACTACTTCCCAGATAGTGTCCTCGACAAAGGTCGGGTTCTTGAAACAACAGCCATTAGCATAACCCAGCCATGCTCTAACCCTTATTGGTAGTAACACCGGAGATGCCGAGATGGATGATGGGCTTTGAAAGACTAATCACTGACTTTGTGACTATTTCTTGGCTATCTGATATCATCAAGCCCGAGTTCCAAAAGAGGGGTCAGTCAAAGTGGTTGTTAAGTTATGTGAATAGTGTGTTCGGGATAATGCCGGCGTTCTGGTATGTGACGTTTGTGACTATGAAGAATTTCGCGAAAAATATGTACGCGGATACTTTGGGAGCTTATAGATTGGTGGACAAGTACCCAAATGTCAGCACCATGCTGAAGGGAGGGCCACCGCCAAGTCAGTGATGGATACCAGGTGGGAGCAGAGGTTAGCGTTTATATAGATAGTCCGGGTTCGTATTGTGTTTTATCCAATTAAATCTTTTACATCCAAGTCTTCGCAAACTGCATGTACATGAATACAACTGACATATTCGACCGTCACATACGACCATGGCCTGTGGGGAATACGGGTCCCGTCTACTCCCCCATAGTCAAGCCACAGAGCGCCGTATTGGTACTATGGTGAGTGACCACATGGGAATACCCGGCGTTGTATGTTTTTTTTGTTACCCTAGCTATCTTCTCGAACACACTCACCAATACATATCTTGTTCTACCACAAGAAGCTTTCATGAACAACTTCATTGAAAGATTTTATGTTAAAATAATAGTATTCTGACTACACATATTCCAAATTCTTCTTTATGTATCTACTGCGCAGCCGCCTGCCTCTTCAACCTCTTGTTCTCCAGTGCCGTTCTGTATGGGGGAGCCGTCGGTGGTTGCACTGGATCCAAAGAAACATAGTCCTCCGGCAATCTGTACGAAGAATCCGAATCCCACGACGAAAGATCACCACAGGCCACAAATGGTGCTATCCATCTCACCATTCTCCCTTCATTGTCAAGATCATCCAGAACCACCTCCTTCATAGCTCCCCCCGTAGCTTCGGCATTAGCCGACGTATCCCCGCTATCCATAGTTTTCGTCTTGGCCTCCTTGACAAGGTCATCCAGCGCATTCCCAGTCCCAAGTGGTCTCTTGAGAGACGGAGTAAAGCCAGCAGGCATAGAGAATCCTTGGCATACGATGAACGCCTCAACCGATGAGGCACGCGAACTACGAGGCTTCGCAACAACAACGCGACAGAAGAAGACCTTGAGTTGTGCATATAGGACATCCACATTCTTCCCGCGGAAGATCTTGGCTACAAAGGCACCACCGGGTTTCAGAACACACAGGGCCAGGTTCAGCGCGGCAAAGAGTAGTTGCGACTGCACGTATATGTCCAAGTCATGCAAACCCGTAACATCTGGCGCACCGTCGGAAATCACCAAATCCACTGGATTGCCAGCTGCTCCCCTGGCGACTGTCTCCTCGTAACTTTCTCCAAGAGCCTCCAACATCAGTGGTACCGTCGCCGGATGTGTGATATCCGCCTTCAACGTGACAACTCCATCCAATGGGCTGATTGGCTGCAAATCAATTGACACAATCTTCACGTCCTTATTCGACTCCCTCTTCTCTTGAGGAACGCTTGGCCTCGCTGACCCGGGGTTAGTCAGGCGGGAGCCATTGGACGACAGGGAAAGAAGCGATTGCTGCAGGGTGGCCGACGGGTCTGTCCAGGCATTGCGGCCGAACTTTTCGCCACGGATTAGCACACGGGAGAGGACTTGTGACCAAGAGCCAGGTGCAGCGCAGAGATCAACGACACGAGTGACGCCAGTGAAGAGGTCGAATTCTAGGAGGGATGTCAATTTGGTGGGTGAACTCGTGGTTGATGCAATAAAATGGGAGATGATCACGAACCTTCGTCAAGCTGCAGAAGCTTAAATGCACTACGCGCACGCCAACCTTGTTCCTTGGCGAGGCGATAGTAGGCGTCTCTCTTATCCTTTGATGATTTACCCATTGTGTGCTGGAGTCGTCGTCGTCGTTGCTGTCGTTGGGCCAGGTCCAAGTCATCCCAACATTCCACTACGGATTGCCAATTCGACACATGCAAAATTTCATCATGAACCCTGGTCCACCATCTAACCCAAGACGGAGATCATAAAAGTGGGCCTGATGGACAATAACATTTGTATCCTGTGTTGGTATAGTGCAAAGAATGGATGTGTGATAAAATTTGTGTTTCCCTAGGTTTTACTAACTCATCAGGTAAGTCGAACCCTAACACACAGGGTTAGGGTTAGGGTTAGGGTTAGGGTTAGGGTTAGGGTTAGGGTTAGGGT